>JAAGEH010000005.1:42216944-42262574 GCA_011751065.1 Lasiurus cinereus
GAGTTTCTTGGAGGAGGTGTCCTTGAGCTATGGTTTAGAGGGGGGAGATTCCAGCTTGGCAAACTGATGGGAGAAAGGTGATCATTTTGGGTATGTAACAAAGTCTCTGAGAGGTGACCAGCATCAGGGCTGTTTGGCTAGAATCAAGGATTTAGGATTCGCAGGGGAGAAATAAAACCCACGAGGAATTCATCTTGATCCTTATGACCCTAGTCTACTCCCCATCCCAATGCTCTACTGATTAATAACGTGTATGTAGGCCAAACAAATGCACTGAGTGCTCTGTTTTTCTTGGCCTCTGAGCCATGGGAAGCCAGGGGCTCCAGAGTCTCACAGAATGGACCTGCTTCTGAGAGTCAAGGGCTGTGGTTAGCCAGTGGATGCCTGTCTCCTGCCGTGCACCAGAACACTACCTTGGCTGTGCTCACTAGGCCCTTCCTGTTTTCAAGAGGAAGAGTTTACGTTATAATTGGCTGGGCTTGGTGCAGATGGGCGAGCCGGTAGAAGAGCTGCTCTGGACCTGTCTCATACTCACTGGGAGAACGTCTAAGTCCATTCATATGGACTCCGACCTTGTCTGCCCCGCTCTGGTCCTGCCTGTTCTCAGCCCACACTCTCCTCCATTTCTTCCTCGTGTGGTTGTGTGCTTGTCTTCCCTCCTGGGAGCTTTCACACACTTTTGCAGATAGTGATAGTATCTCACTCAACTTATTTTACCTCCCCGAGTCTCAGTTTTCCCATCTATACAATGCACATAACAACAACCACATTAAGAGTTTCTAGGGAAAATTTGTTCTCATTAAAATAAAGCACTGAAATAGTGCCTGAAACCTAGAAGATATTCAATAAATTACAACCATTATTATTTTTGCATTCCCTCTCGGCTTCTAGCAGGTATCTAAATTTTTTTTGAATCTAGTAAGTGGTCAACAATTCTAGGTTAAATAGAAGAACTGTATGTAGCATCATCATCCATACAGGCCCCGAGGTCAGAAGCTGACCTTCATCCTTGACTCCACCCTTCCTCATTTGTTGCACCCTCCTTCCACCCCTTGGCCCTTACAGCCCTTACCAAAGGTTCTCACTGTGCACCTCTGCAGTGGTGGAGCATGGGGCTCTGCGGGTGGCCGCTGGGCAGGTGTTCTAACTGCACTGTGCGAATCTACTCTTTATCATTGTGCATTCTTTCTTGTTGTTGAGAGAGGTATGTTGATATCTCCCACTATGATTGTAGATTCGTTTATTCATCCTTTTAGTTCTTTCAGTTTTTCCTTTTAAATATATTTTATTGATTTTTTTCAGAGAGGAGGGGAGAGGGATAGAGAGTTAGAAATATCAATGAGAGAGAGACATCGATCAGCCGCCTCCTGCACACCCCCTACTGGGGTATGTGCCCGCAACCAAGATACATGCCCTTGACCGGAATCGAACCTGGGACCTTTCAGTCTGCAGGCCAATGCTCTATCCACTGAGCCAAACTGGTTTTGGCTAGTTCTGTCAGTTTTTCCTTTTAAATATTTTGAGGTTATGTTATTTGGTTCACACAAATTCAGAACTATTTTATGTGCCTAGTAAATGGCATCTTTTATACTAACCAAGTATCCTTTTTTATTTCTAACTAGTGTCCCAGTGCACAGATTCATGCATATTGAAAGGAAATTAACTGGAAGAAATGTTTTAATATTGCCATTAGCCTTTTCTGTATAATAAAAGTGTCAATCACATTCACGATTAACAATGACAGATCAAAATACACATGTGCAAATGGCGCTTGTGAGAGGTTTATATGTATGGTGCATGTGCGAGTCAATTTAGCTTTTTATCATATAGAATAAATTTGTTTAATTATACCTGATTTCTGAATTAGCTAAACTTTTTCCAGCCCAGTGAAGCACCCCAACTTCTCTTTCAGGTAATTGTCAGCAACACAGTAGTAAATATCAACATGAAGCAGATTATTATTGTAGATCACACAGGGAGAATAAAGGGCAAAGTATTTAAATGCAGCAGTGTTTGACTATATTCTGTGCAATGAGAAAACCTGAAGTCATTTTAAAGGTCTACCATTTCTTACTTCTTTCCAGTCAGATCAAGTTTCTAAATCTCCGTTTTCCCGATAATGAAAAGAAAATAGGATTCTACTGAGTCTCCTATCTACTCCAGGACTTCTGTTAGGATCAAATGAGATGAGGCATGTGAGAACACTTCACAAATATTTGGTTAAAGTATAAAATGTTTGCACCTGGCTATAAAGCAAGTCATGTTGCTGGGCTGAAGAAACTCCAAGAATGCTAGTTGCTAGGAAGAGGAAACTATGTGTTGCTATGTGATGTCATTACCCAGCACCCACAGTGACTGTTTCTAGACTGGGCTGGGCTGTGGGCTGCATTTTGCACCATGGGTCTTGGTAGCATTGGTTGTGATTTGGTGGGGTGTTGCTCTGGGATGGTGTTCCACTTGGGGGAAGCTGAGTGTTGGTTTGTTGGCACCAGGTCCGTGGTGCCATTTATTTTTAAATGGTCAGTGCATGTCATGGCAGCTCCTGTGTTGAGCATCTGCCCCCTGGTGATCAGTGTGCATCTTAGCTACCAGTCAGATGGACACTTAGCCTTTTATATATATAGACTAGAGGCCTGGTGCACAAAATTCATACACTGGGAGTGGTGGTGGTTAGAGAAGGGTCCCTCAGAATGGCCAGCACCCTCTCAAAATCCAGGACCCCTTGGGGGATGTCCAACTGCCAGTTTAGGCCGGATCCCGCTGTGGATCGGGCCTAAACCAGCAGTCGAATATCCCTCTCGCAATCTGGGACTGCTGGCCCCTAACTGCTCGCCTGCCTGCCTGATTGCCCCTAACCCCTCTGTCTGCCTGCCTGATCACCCCTAAGTACTCTGCCTGCCTGCCTGATCACCCCTAACCACTTTGCCTACCTGATCACCCCAACCACTCTGCCTGCCTGCCTAATCGCTCCTAACCATTTGCTGGGGGTGAATGGTTGTGGTGAGGGGCTATGGTAATTCTAGTTGTTTATTATATGGGATAACTCTTTTTGCCATATGGCCTACTATGTCTGATATTAATATTCTAATTTTCTCTTAGACAGTTTTGCATCATATGCCTTTTATTTTTTTATACCTTTCATATTGAACTGTTTTATACTTTTATGTTTTAGATGTCTCCTATAAATAGCACATATTTGGATTTTGTTTCATTGCTAGACAGTTTGACAGAGTTTATCCTTTAATTGGAGAATTTAGTCGATTTATCTTTAATGCAATTATTAATGTATTGGTGTTTAAATATTCTATCTTACTAAATATTTTTTATTTTTCCCACTATTTTGCTTTTTGTTCCTTTTGTGCCTTCTTCTGGATTGAGTATCTTAAAAATATTCTATTTCTCACACAATATTAGTTTGAATATTATATGATTTTTTAAATTACTTTTAGTGGTTACTGAACAGATTAAAATATGAATCTTTAACTTACCAAAGTCTAATATCATTAATTGACACTTTTATAAGCCAATGTAAGGGACTTAGAACTTCCAGCTGCTCTCTCCCAGTGTATATGCCATAGTTGCACAGTTCAATTCTGCATATATTTTAGATCTTCCCTAAGATGATAACATTATCACCATCATAATTTTTATATAGTCAACATTAATTGATATTTACCCATATATTCACCTTCTTGTTTTTAAAATTAAATCTTTATTATTCAGATTATTACACTTGTTTTCTTTTTTTTCCCTCCATAGCTCCCCTCCACCGGCTCCCACCCCACCCTCTACCCTTACCTCCCCCATCATTGACTTCATCCATAGGTATATGATTTTTGTCTAGTCTCTCCCTGCACCCTCCTCACCACTTTCCCCTGAGAATTATCACTCTACTCCCTTTCTATGCCCCTAATTCTATTATATTCACCAGATTATTCTGTTCATCAGATTTTTCATTCACTTGATTTTTAGATTCACTTGTTGATAGATATGAATTTGTTGTTCATAATTTTTATCTTTACCTTTTTCTTCTTCCTTTTCTTAAAGAGTACCTTTCAGCATTTCATATAATACTGGTTTGGTGGTGATGAACTCCTTTAGCTTTTTCTTATCTGTGAAGCTCTTTATATGCCCATCAATTCTGAATGATAGTTTTGTTGGGTAGAGTAATCTTGGTTGTAGGTTCTTGCTATTCATCACTTTTAATATTTCTTGCCACTCCCGTCTGGCCTGCATAGTTTCTATTGAGAAATCAGCTGACAGTCGAATGGGTGATCCCTTGTGGGTAATTAACTGTTTTTCTCTTGCTACTTTTAATATTCTCTCTTTGTCTTTTGCTCTTGGTATTTTAATTATGATGTGTCTTGGTGTGATCCTCTTTGGATTCCATTTATTTGGGTTTCTGTGTGCTTCTTGGACTTGTAAGTCTATTTCTTTCACCAGATGTGGGAAATTTTCAGTCATTATGTCTTCAAATAGGTTTTCAGTATCTTGCTCTCTCTCTTCTTCTGGCACCCCCACAATTCTGATGTTGGTACACTTGAAACTGCTCAGAGGCTCCTTACATTATCTTCACATTTTTGGATTCTTTTTTCTTCTTGCTTTTCCTGTTGAGTGTTTTCTGCTTCTTCGTATTTCAATTTTTTGACTTGATTCTTGCGTTCCTCTAGTGTGCTGTTAGGTCTCTGTATAATATTTTTGATTTCAGTCAGTGTATGTTTAATTTCTAGTTGGTTCTTTTTCATCTCTAGTTCGTCCTTTTTCATCTCCTCTTGGGTCTCGCTAAATTTATCCATCTTTTTAAAGGAAATTCTTGAAAAACCTATGACCATGGTTTTGAACTCTACATCCAGTCATTTGTTTTCCTCCATTTCTTTAGTTTGTGATATGTTCTTTAGTCTCCACATATTTTGCTGCTTCCCTGAGTTGATAAAGTACCTTGTGTGTGCTAGGTGTCCTATATGGCCCAGTAGCTCCGCCTCCACAGTTACCTGAGGTGGACTCTCTTGGTACACCCCTTTGTGGACTGTGTGTAAAGCCTTATTGTAGTTAAGTCTTGATTGTTGTTGGTATCACTGGGGGGAATTGACCTCCAAGCCAATTGATTGTGAGATCAGCTGTGTTTATGTGGGGAGAACTTCTGTGCTGGAGTCAGGCTTATGATACAAGACTTGCAAAATTGCAAAAGCCTCTCTGTTTAACTTGAACGGGATGGACTCTCAGGGCTTAGCAGAGACAGCCTTGGCTTCCTGTCAGCCTTGCCCTACTCGGCCCCTGGGTCTGTGTCCCTTGGCAATTGCTGTTCTCTCTGTGCGCATGTGTGCGCGCCTCCAGACCTCTGCCTTTCTGGCTCCCCTGAGTTTCTGTGTGCTCCGGGGACCTGTATGAATCTGGGTCCCCAGGGTCTTGCCCAAATCTGGGGTTCAGTGCAGTCAGAAGTGGATTTCAGCACCATTGGGAGGCCCTGTCTTCCTCCAGCTAGAGAAAGCCAGCAGCACAATCAGCAGTCAGCCCTCTGTGTGCACACTAACGTTTGCGCACCTCCAGACCTCTGCCTTTTCATGGCTCCCCTAAGTTTCTGTGCACTCCTCCCTTTTTACAGCAGTCCAGACTGCCCCTGTAAGAGTCTTACCCGGAACTGTGGTTCAGTGCAGTCAGAAGTTTTCCATCTCCCTCGCGCTAGAAGAAACCAGCCAGGAACTCCACCACCCCATCCTCTCCATGTGTGTCTTCATACCTCAGCTTTTTGCAGCTCTTCTGAGTCTCTGTGAGCCCCTCTCTTTCCTTCTAGTTGTACAAGTTCCACTCATCCAGCTTTCCTGTGGTTTTGGATGATGCCTGTTCTGTCTTTTAGTTGTAGTTTTGAAATTGTTGTGCGAGGCAGCAGTTTAGGTGTTTACCTATGCTGCCATCTTAGTTTCTCCTCACTTGTTTCTTACAACTTGATAACATGTCACTTGTCCTCATTTTATCATGAGGTGTGAATTTGGCACATCTGAGGGACTTGCCAGGACTGAACATGCATGTCTGTAGGGTTTGCAGTGCCCCTGCCCTGCCTGGGGCACTTGTGTGTACGGCTCTGCTGTCCGTGGGTACCTGTGTGTGTAGCTCTGCTGCCTGTGGGCACCTTATGTGTGGCTCTGCTGCCCGTGGGCACCTGTGTATGTGACTCTGCTGCCCCTGCGCACCTGTGTATGTAACTCTGCTGCCCCTGGGCGCCTGTGTGTGTGAGTCTGCTGCCCGTGGGCACCTGTGCGTGTGAGTCTGCTGCCCGTGGGCGCCTGTGCGTGTGAGTCTGCTGCCCGTGGGCGCCTGTGCGTGTGGCTCTGCTGCCCGTGGGCGCCTGTGCGTGTGGCTCTGCTGCCCGTGGGTGCCTGTGCGTGTGGCTCTGAGGCAGCTCCAGACCAGAGGTTGAAAGCAGGAAAGATGGTGCTCCCTGGTCTCTGGGCTCCCTAACGGGTCTCACCCAGGCCCGTTAAACACTCGCAGGTGCTTACAGCTCAGGCACTGCAAGAAGGTGGACTGCAGGAAGTTGGAGGCCCCGGGCTCACTCTCAGAGGCTGCCTGTGT
This sequence comes from Lasiurus cinereus, assembly GCA_011751065.1. Taxonomy (NCBI): domain Eukaryota; kingdom Metazoa; phylum Chordata; class Mammalia; order Chiroptera; family Vespertilionidae; genus Lasiurus; species Lasiurus cinereus. The sequence goes on from JAAGEH010000005.1 coordinate 42,223,515, forward strand.
GTGCCCTGATCCTGGATGAAGCTGTGAGCACAACCCTACTCAGGATCCATACAAGAGCAGGTGGCTCTGCCAGAGCTGCCCTAGGAGGCTCAGGTGGGGGATTGGTGATAGGAAGAGCAGGCCAGCAGATTGGAAAGTATTTAATTGCTCAGAGCTGAAGGTGGGAGGAGCTGTATGATGGAAAGGGAGGGGTGTGGGAAGGGGGAGCATTATGCTGAGCCTTTGGATGCTCTGGGAACTTCACCACTACTCCCACCCAGCCTGAGTCCTTCTCCCAACTCCTCCAGTCCCTCAGCACTTTCTAGCAAACTGTATGAGTAGACCCTACACTTTGGAGAAACTGAGACTAAGTCAGAAACCATGGCTCCAGCTCCCCGCTGTCTCGCATGAGCCAATGCTGCTGAAGACAACGCTGGCTCCCAGTGGTAGAGCTGCAGGCGGGGAGGTGAGCTTGCAGCTTGGGTCGGATGGAAGGCTGGCCTTTCCCGAGGTCTCTTCTGTGCGGACTGACTCAGCTCCCAGCCTCCCCCACGCCCTCACTTCTTACTCGGCCTTGAGTCTTGCCTCCTATTTCAGGTTTCCCTCCATTTCCGCCCTCTCCCGCAAGGGCTCTGAAACCCTAGCCCCAAGGAGGCACATCCCAACCTGCCCTGAGAGGCCTATCTGACTACCCAGTCCCTAGCCCATGATACGTAGGTGATGCTCCTGTTCCCCTTCAGCCCAGCCTTCTGTAACCAGAGAATTACGTGGGCATTGCAGGAGCCGGTGCCCTGGGGTGAGGGAGGAGGAGCATAGCTGGCTCCTGGCCTAGTGCTGCGGGGCCGGGGACGGCTGCTTCTCAGTTTCCTGAGGAGTCAGGAGCATTTCACCATTGCTGTGGGCTGCTTCTCCCAAAGCAGGGCCCAGGCCTCCCAGGGACAGAGAGAGGACAGCTCTGCTTGGGCAGGCAGGGCAGTGGGTGGCTAGTGGGTGGGCAGCAGGTAGTGGGGTGGGCAGGGGGCAGTGGGGTGGGCAGCAGGGTGGACAGGGGGCAGTGGGGCGGGCAGCGGGGTGGGTAGCTTGGCGGCTCAGGCTGCTCTCAGCAGCCGCCCTGGGAGCCTGCCTGGCAGGGGCAGGGAGACACTCACCATCCTCCTTGGTCTGAATGTGCAGCACGCTGCTGCGCACGCCGTCGCCCGCCTGCGTGAAGGCCAGCACCTGCACGCTGTAGTTGGTGAATTTCTCCAGGCCCCGCAGCTCCACGCGCTCCCGCGTGGTCGTGATGTTCTGCATCTCGCCCCACTCTGCCGAGCGAGAGAGTGGCCTCTGCATGTGGCATAGCCAGCTGCCAGGGCCCCTCTGCCTTCCTCCGCCAGCCTGGGCATGTCGGGCCTGCTTCATGGGGCTCAGGCTTTCACGGGGTGGCCTCTGGGTGACCATCTACCTCAAGGCGCACGGGGCCAGAGCTGGGGCACTTTCCAGTCCTTGTCTCTCTCCAGGGGGAAGGGTAGGTGCTGGCTGATCTCAGCCCCAGCTGAGCTTGCATGGAATCCAACTCAGTGCTCTCCCTTCACAGTGCTCCCATCTCCCCATCTTGCAAGGGACACTGCCTGGTTGTCCAACCCTCTCTGGGTGAAGAACCGGGTGGCTCAGGGCTGGAGGGGAGCCTAGGCCAGGCCAGGAGTCAGCAGCCATTCCTCTCTGCAGCCCTATGCCTGTCAGTGCTCTCAGACGTTGCTAGGCAGTGTGGCCCCCCGGGGTGACTGTGACAGGCTGTGGCTGCAAGGACTGCTCCTGGGCCAGCACCCTGACTCTCAGTATCAAGCCAGGCTCTGGAGCTGACAGCCCCACTAGGTCCCCTGGGTTTGTAGAAAAACAGGTTCAGACACTGGCAGAAGACAGGCTGTGTTGAAGCTGAACACCTGCAAACCATCCCCAGCCGCTGCAGGGTCCAGAGGGCGAGGATGCCCAGCCCGAAAGGATCGGGTCCGTTCAGAGGAAGCTGGGAGGCCTTGGCAGCCAAACCCTCCTTTCTCAGGAGGTCAGAAACCCTCCTTTCTCAGGCCTTCCAGGACAAAGCCAGAGGAAGACCAGGAAGTGGGCAGTGCAGCCCTCGCCTCAGGTGGCCTTCGGGATTAGGGTCCATTTCCCCTCCCCTGAGGGCTGATCGGGGGGAAGCCTGAAAGCTCCGACTAGAGAAGCAGGTTCTGGAAAGCGAGTGGCTGCCTGTTTCCTGACTCAGCACAGCCATGGGGCCATTTCACAGCGTAAGAAGTGGGGACACCTTGGAAGCAAACCCTGAGCTCCAGACCCCTGAGTTTGGGAGGAGACAGTGGAGGGAGTGGGGGTACAGACCTTCCTATTGGCAGCTGGTTGGCAGAGCAGAATCCAGAAGGGAAGGGGAGGGAGCTGCCTGGAGAGGTGGCCCTGAGGGAGTCTCAGGTCCTCCAGGAAGGAATGAGGCACCAGGGCCGGTGGCAGAAGGGTCAGCATTTGGGGAGCAAACTCACTGCAGCCCTTTGTGACCCCTGCAGAGCATCCCAGAGTTAGGGACCCTGGTCTTCTGGGGCACGATGCAGACTTACTGCTCGCCACCAATCTGTGCCCACCCGTGTGTTTGTAGGGCAACACAAGCCTGTGCGGACAAGTGCGTCCCAGGGGAAGGAAGGTGCCCCAAGGGCTGGTACACTGCCTTGGTTTTCCTGCCCCTGCTCCACATGGGCTCTTGTCTAAGGTGCCACCCTGCTCCTGGGCACATGCATGCTCACTACTTGGGCAAGGGGGTGGGGCCCTGTAGGTGCTGCACACCCGCCTCCTCTTCTTGACCCTCCAGCCCCAGATGGGTTGGGCTTCCAGCTGATGCTACTCTTGGGTACTCCCTTCCCTGCACCCCCTTCTTCCCAAACCATCCAGAAAGCAATGCCTTCATTAAACTCTTTTCAATTGCCCCATCTAAGTGAACCAACTGTCCCCCTGCTGGGACCAGAGAGGCCTCATATCAATACAAGACATTAGAAAAGCAAACACGCTCCCATCACTCCTCAGGTCATTCCCAATATATACTCTGTCTAGGAGCTGCTGGTGTCTCCTCCCCACAACCTACTCCCCTGTCCCCAAAGGTGACCCTGGTACCTGGCTGTGGCCCAGCATCATCGTGGGGATGAGGGGGCTCCACTCCTCTTTGGCATTGGGGGGAAGATGCTCAGCTCTCACTAGGCATGAGCCAGAGCCCATCCCTGCCCCTCTCACCCGGAGACCCAGCCAGCATCCTTGCAGACTCACCCCCATCAATGTACAGTGACCAGAAGATGACCCGATAGCCTTTGAGGACGCCATTGAGAGTGCTTCGTGGGGGCTCCAACCAGGAGATGACAGCTACATCGGAAGTGATGGACAAGGCCCGGACATTCTCAGGGGGCTGGCTGGGCACTGCATGGGCAAGGGGAGAACCGGAGGACTGGTCAGGGAGGCAGAGTACACGCCCGGGGCTGGCTGCCTAGCCCGAGGAGCTTCAGGTGAGGGAGGGAGGGACCTCTTGACTGATGGAGCCAAGTTTGGGCCAGGAAGTGAGCCATGCCTCCTTCCCTGGTGACTTGGGTAAATAGAGATCTTTATACGCTTGGATCCTTGTTCTTTGGGGGCCATGTCCCTGGTTCTGCATAAATGCCAGGGAAAGAAGGTGAGGAACGCTGGCATGAGCCCCCTGGACTTTAGCAGTGGGCACCGCAGCCCAGGGAGTCCACCTCTGCTAGACGTGCAGCAGGAGGCTCTGCGCTGGCCCTGGAGGGATCTGCAATTGATGCCTTGCCTCATGGCTGCCAGCTGGTCAGTGTCACCTGGCCAGAGCGCCTGAGTCAAGGCCTGGCCTAAAGATCCTGCATCCTCCTGCTAAGCTGATGGAAAGGGATGGAAGGAAGGAATATTTCAACTAGTCTTGGTGAGAGGGAAGAGTTTCTACAGACGCCGTTGCGACCCCCGGACTATTGCGCCTTTGTCCCTGACCGTGTACAGGAACACCCCCATGTGCCTTGGATGACTGAGGGAAAAGCACTCTCTGAGGCCGACGTGGGTGGTCCGCCCGCCTTGGATCCTCTCCCTGTGAGAACTCAGAGCTGAACCTGAGACACACTCCCGAATTGGCCATGTGAGCTCGCCCTTCTCAAATGACAGAGGGTAGAGCTCCAGACCTCAGGCCACTGTGGCTAGGGAGAACCTGGGGGCACTTCCTGCTGGCCTCCGAGAGGCCAGAGGGCAAAGGGAGGGCCCCGTCTGTCTGCTTTGCTTTCCATGAGAGGAAAGAGGTGCAGGCTGATGGAAGGTAATTAGATCCCGTTGCCCCACAAGAGGCAACTCTAATTTTTATGAGCATTTAAATGCTAATACATCATCCTAACGACCCTCTTTGAGAATGATTATTGTTTCATATTACTTAGGTGTAAAAATATAAGCACCATGTAATTAGGGACCCAGTGTAATAAACTAATACAGATCACCCGTTTGAACAAAATGAAGGTAATATAATTATGGGAAAGACACTATTGCTGGAGCTGGGGCCCTTGAATACCCCAGGAGGAACACTAATAGTGCCAGGAACGATGGATCTGACAGGCTAACGAGGGCCTTAATTAAGTATGAAAAACTGCTGAGCAAATGCTGCCGGAAACTTTCTTCCCTCTTCTCCTTTGTTTGGAAACGACTCCACAGCCCATGCTGATCTCTCCCTGTTGGAAACCCAGGCCTCCCACTCCCCAAAGCAAGGGAGGCGGTTCCCCATGAGGCTAGAGGTGCACCTGGCCTGGCTGATTCCTGCATGCACCTGGGTGGACGGGTGCTTAGTGTCTGGTCAGGCAGGCTGGTGTGGGCACCAGACCCACATCCTGTCACCACACCAGTTGGTCCTGTATCGGCTTTGTTCCAGAACAAGAGGGTAACCAGAGGGTGTGGAGGAAAGAGTGCAGAGAGAGAGAGATGGATGAGGGCCAAATGAGGGAAGAAGAGAATGTGGAAGAGAATCATGGAGGGAGAGTGTGCAGAAAGGTGCTCAGACAGGTCAAGGACTAGTGGGCCGAGCATTGGCAAGGGATGCAGAGAGCGTCAATGTACTAAGAAGCCTGGGGTGCTCATAGACCAAGCAGCTCTCAAGGAGCCAGTGGGCATGAGGAGATGGAGGGATCTGGGGAGCCTGTGTGGACCATAAGGCCATGATGAGGCCAGGAGTTGAGGAGGGCCCTGTGCCCTGTCTGGCAGCCTCAGCTCTGCCTGTGGCTGGGACCTCCTCCCTCTATGTTCACCATTGCCCTCACCATCCTCCAGGGTGGTAGCATTGATCTCGCTGGACGAGGGCCCCGTGCCAGCCCTGTTGAAGGCCTGAACCACCACCCCGTACTGTGCAAACTTCTTGAGGTTATCCAGGGTGTAGACCTCGCTGTCCCCAGTGGCCTTCATCTCCACGATGCTGTACTGCCCGTTGCTGCCGGGGCTGTTCTCCCTGTAGCCAATCTGGTAGCCCCGGATCACGCCATTCTGTAGCTCCTTCTTGGGCGCCTGCGAGTACAGGGTCGGGGAGGGGAGACAGAGACAGTGATACTCTGAGACGACACTTTTAAAGCCAAGTCAGACCCATGTCGCTCAGAATGAGAGCAAAGTTCTTGCAAGGGCTATAGAACCCCATGGATCTGACCTCATGACCTCTTGGATTCATTTTCTCTCTCCTGTGCCTGCCCCATGCCAGCACTGGCATCACCTGACCCTCTGGAGAGTATGCTTATGGGCTTGGCTCTGTGTTCATATTAGCATGCGAGTGCCAGGAGGATGGGGATATTGTCTGTCCTCTCAGCGTCTAGAATGGTGCCTAGCCTGCAGTACGCCCTCCACACACATTTGTTGAATGAATGAATGGTGAATGAATGAATGAATGAATAAGGACATTGTTTGGCATGGGCTCAGGGACCTGGGAGAAAGGGAACAGCAGACAAAAAGGAACCAGATGGAGAAGGAGGTGAACAATGAGTCTGAATAAAAAGGAGTCTGAAGATTCCACTCCACACCCACCAGCTGGCTATTCTCTACTAACAATTGTTATTTGCCATTTTTTTTTGGCAAATAACAATTGTTAGTACAGAAGTTAGAACCCTTGTGCACTATGATGGGAATGTGAAATGGTGCAGCCACTGAGGGAAACAGCTTGGTGTTTCCTCAAACATCAATCTGGCAATTTCACGTCGGGGTATCTACCCAGAGGGATGGAATGCAGGGACTCAAACAGGTGTCTGTGCACCCATGCTCTGAGCAACAACATTCTCAACAGCCAAAAGCTGGAAGCAGCCTCCATGTCCATTGGTGGGTGAACGGGTAAATAATGTGGGGTATCCACACACTGGAATATTAGCTTTAAGGGAAGGACCTGCTGATACACACTGCAAATGGATGGATCTTGAAAATATTATGCTAAGTGAGCTGAGCCAAACACAAAAGGACAGATCTTGTGTGAAAGTATTTCTATGAGGTCCTGAGACTAGACAATTCAGACAGGAAGTAGAATAGAGGCTGTGAGGAGTGGGGGTGGGTGGACAGGAAGTTAGTGTGATGGGCATGGAGTCTCTGCTTGGAAAAGGGGGAAATTCTGCACATGAGCAGGGTAATGGCTGCATAGCATTGTGAACATACTTAGTGCTGCTTAACTACACACACAAACATGGTTAACATGGGAAGTTGTATACATATGAAATGGTATACATAGTATACAAGGGAAAAAGTCCTGACTTTCATGTGAGTCCAGCCCCTCTTGGAGCAGCAGTTTCCCTCGACTTCCTGGCTAAGGGCCAGCTCCATATGGAGGGACAGAGATGGGCCGGGCCACATGGGAGGGGGGGTTGTCTTAGAGCTCTGGTGGTGGGCAGGAGTGAAGACCTGATCCCAGGCAGTCAGCCGAATGGGGAAAACCCCACTGGCATCAGTCTGGGGAGTGAAAAACATATTCTCCACACAGACACACAGACACACACACACACACACACACACACACACACACACACTCCCAATATATCTCCTCATCTCCAAAACCACATCCAGACCCTGTGACACAAGCACCCACCCTGTTACCAGCCAGACTCATTGAGACCCGCAGAGAAACTGATGGAAGGAGAGGGCCTGCCCTTGTACCAGCTGAGGGCCAGTGTTACAGAACTCACCAGGCGTCAGGGAATACACAGGAATACTGGAGATACAGGAAAAAGCCATTTATTTCCAGATGTTTCACATGCACTAGCACAGTGACTCGGGGGGGACTATTTCTCTCCCTTTATACCCTTCGGGTTTCTTTGTCCCCAAATATGGATGAGACTTCTGGGACCTTTCCCGGGCTTTGCAAAAAGTCCCCTGTGTTGGGATGGGGGCCATGAGATTCACCTAAAAACCTGGCCTGGAACCAGCGCTGATAACCCCTCAGGGGAGCGTGTATTGTTCATGGTTTAGGCCTCTATAAAATGTATTTAGGTAAACAGGTCTTGCAAGACCAGATTGTGGAGAAAGGAGCAGCCACTTAATTATAGGCCATCAAGAATGCACATTAGGTTATGGCACAGATTCAGATTGCTAGGGCCTCACCCCCTCCCCACCCCCCTGCCCCACACTCAAGGTCTTATTTTCCCCAACAGCAGCACCTTCCCTGGTGCGTACAGAAACAGCTTGGATCAGGGTTTTGAAGACAATGAGGTCAATTTAGAAGCCCAGCATTCTATTGTTCGAAAAGCAGCTCGCTCAAAAACAACTTAGTAAAACAAGTTAGTGAAACAAGCCTCATGTTTTTTTTTTTAATTCAGCGAATGTTTTAAATGAACTGTGTTTTAAAGCTCACTCTTAATTTAACAAAATGAAGTTTTAAACTTAACATAATTGTTTTGAACTCAGGAAATAGGTGTGTTCATGATACACACCGCACACAGCACCATGCAGCCTTCATTCATACCAACATAGATTGGTAGAGGCCCTGGACAGGCAGCCAGGCTACCCTGCTACATGCCTCCCTCCTTCCTTCTCTTTCTTTCTCTCTCTTTCTCCTTCCACTTACCTCATCCCCCAAATAGGCACACTCAAGATTTAAATCAATCTTAACAATATTTCTCTGAAGCATTAAGAAGTCAATAGGGCTGATTGCAAATTTATGTCATAAAGCAGTGGCGATCCATCTCATGAAAAGAGTCTTAAAATGAAGTGACTTACCTTTCAAGTGAATCTTTATTTTTCAGTAATCTATTTTTTGGTGTTAAAAAAAAATCCCCTGAAAAGTCAGTCCAAAATTTACTGATGGGCTGGCTCATTCTGAAGTTTGAACTTTCTAATCAATTTTATTTTTCCATTTTGGGACTTTGGAGAAGTAAATCTGATTCTAACTTTGTATCGACCTCTAGATCAGAGCTCTGTAGCCGAATGTCCAGTGTCCGTATTTTACATACTTTCTCATTCCTGCCCCACCTCCTGGCTTCCTCAGGGTGCTCCCAGAAAGTGGGTCCAGAGCCAGGAGACAGATGAGACTGGGGAATTGGACTCTGGCCCCGAGTTTCTGAGGAAAGCCCTGGAGCCCGATCTGTATCTGGAAGGGAATCATGGTTCCAGTCATCCACATGGTGGGCTGGTCTCCCAGAAACCCCACGTTTGTCTTGGTCATTCCTCCGGGGAGTGAAGGAACTAGGCTCTGCTGCACTGTGTGTGTGTGTGTGTTTGTGTGTGCGCACACGTGGAAAACATCACTAGGGTCTTCTAAATCTTTCTCATTCTTAAGTCTACCATTTTTTAAGAAAGATATTGTTATTGATTTCAGAGAGGAAGGGAGAGGGAAAGAGAGAAACATCAATGATGAGAGAGAGTCATTAATCGGCTGCCTCCTGCATGCCCCTTACTGGGAATTGAGCCCCCAACCCGGCATGTGCCCTGATGGGAATCGAACAGAGACCTCTTGGTTCATAGGCCAATGCCCAACCACTGAACCGCACCAGCTGGCAGGCTCAGGAGCAAGACTAAAGCATCTGGGCTTTCCCCATTAGGAGCTAGTGTTAGGAAATCATCCTGAACATTTGGCCCGGGTATAGACGAGGCAATGCCCCACGCCCCTGTTGAGATGGGGAAGCTCCAGGAAGCAGAGCATGGGTGGGCGCCGAGGAAGCACTCTTCTCCCCGCACTGCATTGTGGTGGAGAGACCGGGCCCGGCCTCCAGACTGTGCTTTGCCCCTTAGAAATGGCTGCAGCACATGCAGACCTGTTTTCTCTACAGCTCTCCTGTGCCCAGGGTAAGGAGGGCAGTATTTTCATCCTGTTTCCAGTGGAGGAAACTGAGGCCTGGCAGGACCGAGCCCCTTGTCCCAGGCCTCACTGTGAGAAGACAGGGGATGGCATCAACCTACTGCCCAGCTCTGATCCCAGGGCCGAGAGAGGGGGAGGTTCTGTCCTGCCATCATCCGTCATCCATAGCCCTCCCCCTGAGCTTTGCACAAAATGAAACCCAACTCCTGCTTTTTTACAACTTGTGAAGTGTGGAGGACAGTCCATGTGGTGGAAAGCCATCACCCCTATGTGGCACTGCCAAGTTCTTCATGCCATTCCATGCACAGGCCTCCATCGGAGAGAAGGGTGGAGAAGGAAGTGGGGAGTGATGGAGGACTTGCTCCTGTATTCTCACTCCCTTTCTTCCAGTCTCCCTGGGCTTACCAGTAAACAGGTATGGGTAAGTCCTAGCCAGTGTGGCTCAGTGGATAGAGTGTCAGCCTGAAGGTCCCAGGTTGGATTCTGGTTTCTTGATTGCGGGTTCCTGGCTCTGGTCAGGGTGCATGCAGAAGGCAACCGATTGATGTGTCTCTCACACATTGGTGTTTCTCTCTGTCTCTCTCCTTTCCACTCTCTTAAAAAACAAATCAATGGAAAAATATCCTTGGGGGAAGATTAATAAAACAAACAGCCGGCATGGGCATGGTCAGAGACCACAACCAGCCAGCTGCTGGGCTTCCCTCCGGGACTGCAGGGAGGAGACTAAGAGGCATTCCAGGGAGATACCTCCAATCCCACTTACCTTCCAGGTTACTTGGATGCTCTGTGAGGTCACTGGCTGCAAGGTGACGTCCACGGGGGGCCCATCAGGGGCTGGTGGGGAGGAAGAAGAGCAATATTATAAGTCAAGTCTCTGAGGAAGAGTCCTGTGTGCCCATTGCTGTCCCCTGAGCTGGGGGACGTTGGGCAGGAAGGACACGCTCACTGACAAGAGCAGAGGACCTACCTGCGAGTCCCCTTGAAATGATCCTGGGGTTTATGTTTCCTCCTTATTCTCCATAACTTTTCCCATGTTTGATAGTACTAAGTGTGGATAAGGGTGTCCTGACAAGAACTCTTACACTCCTATGCACGTCTGATGACTCTCTAATTCTACAACTGCTCGTGTCCCCTGGAGAAAAGCACGAATCGTGTGCAAGTACCCAAGTGCTCCCACTCCAGCTATAAGCAGCAGATGTCCAGCTGCAACACAATGGACAGACAGACTGCGTGACAGCCCTCGGATGGGATGCCACACAGTGCTGAAAAGGCATGCATGTATGGCTGTACTAAAACAGGAAGCTCACACACATTTTTGATCAAAACAAGGGAAGGAAGAATATATAAACTACGACTTCATGAACACATGTTATTGGAAAACAGGCAGAACTAAACTATATAGTGTATGTGTAGACCTTGTGGTGATGGCATAGGAAAGAAAAGCAAGGACTGAAGACACTGGTTACCTCACAGGAGGAATGAGTTATGGCTGGGAAGGGGTATGGGGAGAACCTCTGGCATGCTGGTAACAATAACGTGTGTTGGCTATCTTAATTCTTACCTTACTATTATTGGTAAAACTGTACATATCTATATCATCTATATCTATATCTATATCTATTTTTCTATCTCTCCATCTCTATCATCTCTATCTCTTTCATTCTCTCTATATCATCTCTATCTCTAGCTCTCTACCTCTACCTCTATCTCTAACTCTATCTCTATCTCTATCTCTTTCATCTCTATCTCTCTCTATCATCTCTAGCTCTTTCATCTCTCTCTATATCATCTCTATCTCTTACTTATTCTCTCTCTATCTCTATCTCTACCTCTATCTCTATATCATCTCTATCTCTTTCTGTTGTCTCTATCTCATTCATGTCTCTCTATATCATTTCTATCTCTATCTGACCTATCTCTATCATCTCTATTTCTATCTCTATCATCTCTATGTCTGTCTCTGTCTGTATCTCTCTCAACTCTCTATCTCTATCTCTATCTCTATCTCTATATCTCTATCTCTATCTCCATTTAGAGAGAATATATAGCAATAGAGAACTTGTTCAAAATTTCAGGAAAACCTCATGACAAAGGTCACGGAAAATAATTCAGGGCACTAGTACCCCACCCTTTGCAGATCTGGCACATCTGTCCTTCCCATACAGGCTGGGGCTGGAGCACAGGGCAGAACCATGGACAACTCCCAGAAGCCCACCACAGAGCACCCCACCTGGAACAGGCTAAGCAGATTAACTGGGGGTGGAAGTGAACAAATACCTTGGGATCTCTCCCTTCTCCCCTCTTCTAACTGCGGCCCATGGACAGGGTGAGTGTGGACCCCAGAAGCCTTGACCCCAAGGCCAGGCACCGGACAGGGCCAGGGGCTCACCTGCCTCCTCGGTGCTGACGGTGAGCCCTTTGCTGGGCTCGCTGCGGCCGATCTTGTTGAAGGAGTACATTCGAATGCTGTACACCGACGCCGGGTGCAGGTCCACGATGTTGGCCTGGTTGATGGTGGGAGAGATGTTGCGCGTGGACTGCTTGAAGTCCCAGGAGTCTGTGGAGAGGACACTCATTTCCAACCACAGCCGGACAGACGCCAAAGCCTCTCCCAGCTTTGAGCATCAACACACACAATCTCAAGTGAGATGCCCAGGAAGGGCTCGGCTCCCAGATTGCAGTGTGAGGGTTTGCTCATGAGGCTCAGAGAGACCTAGGAACGTCCGAGCATGCATGCAGCAATGCATAGATAGAGGTCAAAACCCAGCTCTCCTCGGCCCTGGGCTGGCTTCCCGACTCAAACCTCAGACAGGACCAGATAAGACGCTTCCGGAGGTCCTCCAAGTGCCTGACTAGGCAGGACCTTCTTACTCATTTCTAACAGCACACAGTGGCCTGTCTGAACTGGGAGTGCCCCATCACCAGTAGTCTGCCTGTGAGGGGGGAGTCACACATCCCCGCCCCACCCTGTGTGTGCCTGCAAACTTTCTTCTCGTGTGTACTCCTGTGGGGTGGTGTTGGGTGTGACCTGGTGCCAGTCCAAACTCTCCTCTTTCTCCCCAGCAGGAGAATGGCCTTGGAGTCTTTAGGGTCAGGCCAGCAAGAGGATTGGCATGTCCCTGATTTACCTGGGGGCACTGGCAGCCCGTGCTAGATCGAACATTTAGCAAAACTGTGGTGTGTGAAAAATACCAGTTGACTGCCAGGGCCCAGGGATAGTGTGCCTACATCTCAAGAAGTAGGAAGTCATCATTTTTTTAAAAAATATTTTTATTGATTTCAGAGAGGAAGGGAGAGGGAGAGAGAGAGAGAGAGAGAGAGAGAGAGAGAGAGAGAGAGAGAGGAACATCAATGATGAGAGAGAATCACTGACTGGCTGCCTCTTGCACACCCCCTACTGGGGATCAATCCCAAAATCCCAGCATGTGCCTTGACTGGAAATCAAACTGTGACCTGGTTCATAGGTCGATGCTCAACCCCTGAGCCATGCCGACTGGGCTGAGGCATTTCTTCAACATGTTTTTGCTGTGCACCTCCTTGGGGTTCCAGAGAAAAATGGGAAGAAGTTGCCGTTACAGCGATGCCCAAGTGAGGACCCCCAACCTGGGATTTATAACCGGATTCCTTTATTGGCACTTCACTTTGAAAAGCACAAAGGGCAAAGCGCAAGAGAGCACGCTGATAGGGGGGCTTAAACGTTTTTCCAGTCTAGTTTCCAGGCCTTTTAAATCCACAGTAGAGGCTCCTGAAAATTCTCAGTAGAAAAGATTACATTATATTCACTGCAGCTAAACCCCTACATCAGAAAAGAAGGCTAGCACATTCTAGAACGGGTTTCAGAGGGTTTGTGAGCGAAGACCTGCTCAATCAGGAGAGCCGTTCACCAGAAGAAGCTGTTCTTCCAGATTCTGGTTCACTGAGGTCTTCATGTTTTTCAAAACACCCCTCTCAGCTGTGCAGGCTCAGCACCTGCGCTGGTATTGCCCAGCTCCCCATCGGCAGCTTTGCATTGAATTCTTTGGTTTCATGAGCCCAAAAGTCACCTGTGTCAGGCTGAGGATGCTTAGACACATGCCATCGTATCTTTCAACTTCCACCACTCCCCGCAGCAGGAGAGGCATTCTGTGGCTCACAGGTTAAGCCAGAATTGCATGAATGCAGGCTGTGACCTGCTGTGGGCTCCTCTTGGTTTGGGAGGGAGGGGCCCGCAAAATGGAGGCAGGTGCTAGCTCCTCTCTGTGGCCCCCTGGGAGCTGGTGCCAGCTCACACATCTTACTTGATCTGCCGTGTCTGCATGGGAAACCGACAGTGAGTCAGTGTATTCATATTCAATGAGTGTAGGCAGAGCGGGAGACCCACACGATGTGTTTGAACACAATGGGGTTAGGGAACAAGGTGCTAATATTTGCCAGTCCCTGCAATGTGCCAGGTGTGCATAGGGAAATGCAAACATTCACCATTTACTCCTCACCACTCATTGACATTAACACCATAAATCCACAGCAAGGGGACCCTCAGGTGTCTCGCCGGGTTACCACCTGGCCTCCCAGGTGTGTGCCCCCTCCATCTGGTCCCTTGGGTTCCCTGATGAAATACCCTCTGGCTCTTCTCTCATCTCGTGGTCATTTCTTTGCTGTCTGCTTTGGTAAAGAGGTGCATCTCTCCTCCACTCCCACTAATGAATGGTTAGTTCTGACAGGCTCCATCCTGTACCCGCTTTCCTCACTCCATATGCTTTACCTACCCATGACTCCATGCGCACCTATACACAGATAACTCACAGATTTCATCCAGTCAAGCTCTCCCCTTTGAATTCCAGATCCTATAGCTCACACTCAACATGTCCCAGACAGAAGTTTTGACCATAAACCTTGCAAACCTACCACCTCCTGGATTCCCTGACTCATGTTGTACCAGAAACTTAGGTGTTATTCTATTTTTTTAAAAATATAATTTTATTTATTTCAGAGAGGAAGGGAAAGAGAGAGAGCGAGAGAAAGAGAGAGAGAGAGAGAGAAACATCAATGATAAGAGAGAATCATTGATTGGCTGCCTCCTACATGCCTCTTACTGGGGATCACATGTCTGCAACCTGGGCAGGTGCCTTTGACCAGAATTGAACCTGGAACCCTTCAATCTGCAGGCTGATGCTCTATCCACTGAGTCAAACCACCTAGGTCTTAGATGTTATTCTAGATGCTTCTCTTTCTCTCCCTGCCTATCAAGTCCTGTAGCTTTTGTGTCCCATGAAGCTCTTGGATCTCTCTACTTCTTTCCTTCTCCATCCACACCCCACTGTCACCTCTCACTTGGACCAGGGAAATGACATCCCAACTAGTTAATCTTCCAGAACAGGTGCCCCTCCCACCTGTTCTCCACACTGCTGCCATCATCATTCTACAGATATGATTGGCACCTCTTACAGTCCATGCACTCTATCTTGGCATTGAGAATGGTTTTCCCAAAACAAATCGGCTACTACCACCCTCTTGTATAGAACTCTTCAATAAATTTTCCTTGTCCTTAGAATAAATACAATATTTCTTTTTAAAAATATATTTTTTCATTTTAAAATTATAGTTGACCTATAATATTATATTAGTTTCAGGTGTACAACCCCATAAATAGACATTTATAAATTATGAAGTGATCACCTGATAAATCTAGTACCCATTTGACACCATATATATAGTTATTACAATGTTATTGATTCTATTCTTGTCTGGGAAGCTCTTTATTTTTCCTTCAATTTTAAGTGATAGCCTTGCTGGGTTAAGTAATCTTGGTTGTAGATCCTTGCTTTTCACCACTTTGAATATTTCACACCAATCCTTTCTGGTTTGAAATGTTTCTGATGAGAAATCAGCTGGCAGTCTTGTGGGTGCTCCCTTGTAGGTAACAGGTTTTCTCTTACTGCTTTTAAGATTTTCCTGTCTTAAGCTTTTGCATTTTAATTATGATGTGTCTTGGTGTGAACCTCTTTAGGTTCATCTTGTTTCAGAGTCTCTGTGCTTCCTGGACTTCACAAGGTTAGTAAAGTTTTCCATTATTATTTTTAGGTTTTCAATTTCCTGTTTTCACCTTTTGACAGCCCCATAATGTGAACGTTGGTACTCTTGAAATTGTCCCAGGAGCTCCTTACACTACTGATTTTTTTTTCATTCACTATTGACATTTAAAAAAAATTATTTTTTTCTTTTTGCTGCTCTGATTGGATGTTTTCTGCTTCCTTGTCTGCCAAATTGCTTCATTTACTCTGCTGTTGGTTCCCTGTAACATATTCTTCATTTTATTTCATGTATATTTTTCATTTCTGACAGGTTCTTTTTTATGTTTTCCATCTCCATTTTTGTCTTTCCTTCTGTTTGTTAAAGTTCTCACTAAGCTCCTCCCTTCTTCTCCTAAGTTCATTGAGCATCTTTATAACCAGTGTTCTGAACTCTGCATCTGGTAGATTGCTAATTTCCATTTTATTCAGTTCTTTTTCTGGAGTTTTGTTCTGTTCTTTTATTTGGGACATGTGTCTTTATCTCATTTTGGCAGCCTCTTTTTGTTTGTTTCTGTGTATTAGATAGAGCTGCTACATGTCCTGGGCTTGGTAGAGTTGCCTTATGTAGTAAGTATTCTGTATGGCCAGTGGCACAGCCTCCTTTGTCACATGGGTGCTTCAGGTGCACCCTTGTGGGCTCTGTGCACCTCCTGATGTAGTTGAGCCTTGATTGCTGTTGGCATTTTAATGGGAAGGATTTACCCCAAGACTGATTGGCTGCAAGGATGAGCTGTGACCATTGTGGGGGATCAGTTGTGCACGGGACAACCCCATGGGAGGAGAACTCACTTCAGTTTGGGCCTCAGGTGCTTCCTGAGTCCACCCTCTGAGAATGTCCCATGTGGAGGTGGTTGGGTGGTGCTTCGATGTGGTCTGAAGATGTCCACTGGGTGCACTGGCTCTGGGGCCTCCTGGGAGGTACAGATAAAGTTCAGCCACTGCCTGTGCCCTGTCCAGGGCCACCTGGCATGAGATGTAGAGAGATCTGCAGATGGCTATTACTTGTGCTGGACTTTGATGTGCCCAGGAGAGGCCAAACTGTGAACCAAAGCCTGCTTCCACTAATGCTGGGCCTGGGCCCCTTGAGAGGTACAGAGCACACAGAAGCCATATGCTGGTGTTTGAGAGATTTAGGAATGCAGCAGCATGAGCCAAGACAGGCTGTTTGTATGGAAAAGCTACAGGGTAGGCTGGCATGTTGGGTGAGCGGGGCCTCTGTGAATCACCAGGACAAATGAACAGTGTTAGCTAGGTTGATGGTGACTCAGATATGGCACCCACTTGCTGGCTCTGTGGGAGGCAGACTCAGAAAAGGACAATGGCCACTTCCAGCATTTCTGTTTGGGAGAAAGCTGCCCCTCCAGCTCTCGCCCTGATGGCAGATACTTCAGTTCCTCTCCATATGTCCCTGGTGTCTTTCAAGTTGCTGCTTCAGTGCTGGAGCTCAGAGGAAGTCAGTCAGAATAAGTGTGCGTGGGCCCTTTAAAAGGAACTGCCTGGGCACCAGTAGCCTCTGTGTCACTCAGCCACAATTCCCACTGGTTTTTACAGCCAGAAGTTATGGGGACTTCTATTCCCAGTTCTGGAACCCTGGGCTGGTGGTCTGGTGTTGGCCTGGGATCCTGGATCCTCAGAGTGATGTCTGCAGCTGAGATATTCTTCCTGTTTTTTTTTAATTAAATCTTTATTATTCAGATTATTACATTTGTTTCTCTTTTTTCCCCTCCATAGCACCCCTCCACACAGCTCCCACCCTTCCCTCTGCCCTTACCTCCCTCCCATTGACCTCATCCATAGGTGTATGATTTTTGTCCAGTCTCTCCCTGTACACCCCTCACCCTTTTCCCCCTGAGAATTATCAGTCCACTCCCTTTCTGTGCTCCTGATTCTATTATATTCACCAGTTTATTCTGTTGGTCAAATTTTTAATTCACTTAATTTTTAGATTCACTTGTTGATAGATATGTATTTGTTGTTCATAATTTTTTGGCTTTTACCTTTTTCTTCTTCCTCTTCTAAAAGAGTACCTTTCAGCATTTCATATAATACTGGTTTGGAGTTGATGAACTCCTTTAGCTTTTTCTTATCTGTGAAGCTCTTTATCTGCCCTTCAATTCTGAATGATAGCTTTGCTGGATAGATTATTCTTGGTTGTAGGTTCTTGCTATTCATCACGTTGAATATTTCTTGCCACTCCCGTCTGGCCTGCATTGTTTCTGTTGAGAAATCAGCTGACAGTCGTATGAGTGCTCTCTTGTAGGTAACTGTTTTTCTCTTGCTGCTTTTAATATTCTCTCTTTGTCTTTTGCTCTTGGTATTTTAATTATGATGTGTCTTGGTGTGGTCCTCTTTGGATTCCTTTTATATGGGGTTCAGTGTGCTTCCTGGACTTGTAAGTCTATTTCTTTTACCAGATGTGGGAAGTTTTCACTTATTATTTCTTTAAATAGGTTTTCAGTATCTTGCTCTCTCTCTTCATCTGGCACCCCCACAATTCTGATGTTGGTACGCTTGAAGCTGTCCCAGAGTCTCCTTACATTATATTCACATTTTTGGATTCTTTTCTCTTCTTGCTTTTCCAGTTGAATGTTTTCTGCTTCTTTATATTTCAAATTTTTGACTTGATTCTTGCCTTTCTCTAATCTGCTGTTAGGACGCTGTATAATATTTTTATTTCAGTCAGTGTATGTTTAATTTCTAGTTGGTCCTTTATCATCTTTAGTTGGACCTTTTGCATCTCTAGTTGGTCCTTTTTCATCTCTTCTTGGCTCTCGCTAACTTTATCCAACTTTTCTAGCATATTCTTGAAAAACCTTATAAGCATTGTTTTGAACTCTCTATCCAGTCGTTTTTCCCCCTCCATTTCTTTTGTTTGTGATCCCTTCCCTTGTCTTGGCATTTTCACTATGCTGGGGAAACTTCTGTGTTGAATTCAGCCTTATGATACCAGACTTGCAAAACCGAAGAAGCCTCTATTGAGCTTGGGATGGGTGGAGTCTCAGGGCTTAAGAGACCGCCTTGCCTTCCAGTCGGCCCCACCCTCCACGGCCCCTGAGTCTCACGTGACTGGGTAATCGCTGAAGAGGTCCTTGTGTGTGCGCACCCGCAGTGCCTCTAGACCGCTGCCTTTCCAGATCTCCTGCGCACCAGGACCACAAGAGTCTAGGTCTCCAGGGTTTCGCCCAAAACAGGGCCTTAGTGGAGTCAGAAGTGGCACAGTTGGGAGGGTCTGTCTCCTGCCCACTCGCGAAAGCCAGCGGCACAATCAGCAATCTGACCTCTGTGCAGTGCCGTGCCCGCCACCAGACCTGATCTTTTGCAACTCCCCTAAATTTCCGTGCACCTCTCCCTTTTCACAGTCCAAACTCCCCCCGTATAAGTTTCGGCTGGATCTCGGGTTTAGTGTCATAAGATAAGGGTTTCAATGCCGTTGGGAGTCTCCATTTCCCTCCCGCCAGAGAAAGCCAGCCAGGTACTCCGGCACCCGCTCTCTCAGCGCGTGCGTCTCCGTACCTCAGCTTTTTGCAGCTTCTCTGGGTTTCTGTGAGCCCCTCTCTTTCCTTCTAGCTGTAGAACGTACACTCAGCCAGCTTTCCTGTGGTTCTGGATGATGTTCGTTCTGTCTTTTAGTTGTAGTTTTGAAATTGTGCGAGGCAGCAGTGTAGGTGTTTACTTATGCTGCCATCTTGGATTCTCCTTCTTCCTGTTTTTAACCGTCACTTGTGGGTGTGGGACCAGCCTCCTACCAGTCTCAATGTGGCTTTTTCTTCCTATCCTTAGTTATAGGATTTCTGTTCTGCTAGATTTCAGGTGGTTATGAATGATGATGGATCTGTGGTTTAGTTGCATTTTTGATGTGGTTGCGGGAGGTTTTGATCACTGCATTTACCTATGCCATCATCTGGATTGGAAGTGCCAGACAAAATTTTTAACATGACCCAGGCCCTGCAACATCCGGTTTGGCCCCCACTTTTTATCTTCATCTTCATCAATTTTCTCTGCACTCCCCAGCACATAGATCTCTTTTCCTTGCCAGTCTTTTCGGAGGTTCCACTGTGAGCCCAAGGGACACTGACCTCCCTGAAGAGTCATGTCTAACACTTTGCATGCGCGCCAGCCTGGCAGATGTGTGCACTTAAATTGTTGCTGGTTTTGGGTCAGAGCCTTTTTTGTCCTTTACTTTGGCTTGGGGCTTTCTCTGCATTTGTAGTCATAGTAAATACCCTGCCTTTCCCTCCCTTGCCTCGTTCAGCTGCCAATCATAGGAAGGTGGGGGGAGGGCAGCCGAGAGAGTGCCTCCCCCACCCCCATTTTTTCTGCTGTTGCCAGTCCTTTGCAGGTGGAGTTGACCTTGTGTTCGCAAATCATCTTTGATGTTGGCACAAAACAGCTCTCTCTCCACAAGCCTTCCAGGCTAATGAGTTGAGTCAAGTCTGGTGGCCTCGGGCCGATTTTCCAACCATGATTACTGCCATCTCTCTGACCCTGAGCAGCTGGAACCAGGGCCTATTCTCCTTCCTGTCCTCTTCAGCTATCTCAGGGTGCTGTGTGGGCCTTGGTGAATTCCAACTCTTTTACTATTCCCTTTCATGCGAGCCTGGCTTACCCAGATTAACATATTTCATTAAGGGCTCTCTCCTCCTTTCTTCATCAAAGGGTTTAGGATGCAAAATATCCTTCCTAACGAAATAAGGCAATGGCTGGGGAGATGCCAGTGCCATCTGCTCTGTGGGCTGCTGACTGGGAGGGGCATGGACCCTTTGGTTTTGCAGGAGACACAGCCACTGTGGAGGAGCATCCTGACAAAAGCCACATCTGAAGCATTGAGTGGCCTGCGCTTGGGAAACGTCCATTCTGCATCTCTGATCTTCTGCTTGACTGCATTCTGAGCCCCCGTAGCCATCTCTCCGCAGCTCCCAGGGGAGGTCCCTGGGCCTTAGCTGCTCACAGCCACTGAGCACCAGTCCCTCTCCCAGCCACACTCTAGCTCACATGGATGACACGTCCCACGTGCCGGCTCACGCTGGTGTGGCCAATGGCCTGTGCATTGAGGCTGCCTGCTGAGCGTGGAGGCTGTCCTCAGAGAACCCGCCTGGGCTGCTTGCACAGGGAACAGGGGCAAAATGTGGTGCCTGCATTTTTAACCCTGTACAGTGCCAGCTGGTAGATGTGTGTGGACGCTGCTGTTTATCATTTAGCATTCATGTGACATCACTCAGCTGACAAGGCCAGGAGAGCTGGCATGTGCGGGTGGCTTAAGAGGGTGGGCATGAGAATCTCCCTGGGAAGATTAGCATGAGGACCAGGCAGAGAACCCAGCAAAGGCCCAGTTGGGATGAAGAAGGGTGGAGACAGGGGAAGGGAGAGTAGAGGCCCAGGTGGGGGTCTGTGGAGGATGAGAATGTGCCAGGCTCTATGCAGGCACATCCATACCTGCTATCCTTACAGCCCCCAGGGAGTGCATGCTGCTGTCTGTGTGAGGGAAAGAGAGATATCCCGGGACATTTGGTAGCTGCTGAAGGTCACCCGGCTCTGACCTTGGTCAGCCTGTTCTGCTCTGATGGTGGTCCTTTTTTTTTTTTTTAATAAATATTTCTTTTTTTAATTTTTATTGAATTTTATTAGGCTGGTTAATAAAATTATATACTATACAATTCTATAATATATTAGTTATACATTGTATTGCAGGTTCGGGGATTTCTGATGTTAGGAAATCATAATATGTAAGATTATATTTAGCAATTAGGGTAACTCAGCTCATAATAATTGCCATATGTATAGTTACAATTTGCATTCCAGCTATTTAAACTTAGATATCCTTGACCAGGTTGACCATACTATGAGTAGATCTCTTTTTCCAAGAAATAAGATGGAGAGAGTCTCTGGAGAATGGCCTCATTGAATTGGTAAGTTAATTTTCTCCGGATTTTGGTGATTTCCCCAGTTCTTCCATAATTCCTCAGTGCTCTGGCCATTTTCTGGTAAGTCATGGTCTTCCGGTTGCCTTTTCTTTTGCCCCAAAGTTGGGAAAATTTTTCTTTGTTTTTTGATACAAACTGGAAGACGCCTTTGGTTCTATCTACCCACTGAATACAAGATGCCATCTCAGGATTACACAGAGATTCATGAAGGTATTCGAACAGTCGGTGCTTTTTTCTGCCTTTTGCTCCCTTTTGCTGGAGAACAGGAGATTGTACCACCTGGTTTTCAGGGATGTTCTGCAGAGATTGATGAATGTTCCCTTCAAAACGGAGGTCCACAGGGCAGTTTATCACTGTTTTCCAATTATAGACAGGTTGCTCTGGAGGAAGCATACCATAGTAGCTGGGACTTCCGATGACATGAGAATAGTGGGTGAAGACATTCACATAGTCTTTGCAATCTGGAGGGTGCTGAAGATCTCCAGTTGAATGTTGCCTCAGTACATCAAAAGCATCTTCAAATGCTTGGCCCAGCCTATCTTGTTCGACAGAAACCATACTTCTTATTAACTTGGCAATTCATTTGCAACTAAGCCAGTCAGAGAAAAGTATCACATGATCTCACTCATATGTGGAAGCTAATGACCCAATAAACTGATGATCAAAAATAGATCCCGAGACATAGAAGCATGAACAGACTGTTCTGATGGTGGTCCTTGTTCCACTGTTCCACACGCAGGAAGAAGGTCTATGTACACACACACACACACACACACACACACACACACATCTTCCTCTTCACTCTTGTCGCCTGTTTGTTCCCTAGGAAACCTTCTCAGGTCTCATGTGATAGTTTGTGGTATGTGATGCAGGATTTCGTGGCACAGTGAGGTGGCTCTGGAAGCATGTGTGTTCATGTGTGTGCAGTGTATGTCCTCATGCCAGTTGCACTGCATGCTCCCAAGGTGGCACTGCGTCTGCAATTTTTTCATTCCTACCACAGGGCTGTCACATGATCTGTGAGAGGTGAAGGCACTCAGTGCATGACTGACAGGCACAGGCCTTCCAGCCTGCAGGTCCCACAGGGCTGTCCCTGCAGTGAGTGAGGTCTGTGACTCAGAAGCGGGAGGGGACTTGCATTACTAAGGATTTCCCATAGCCTGTGCGAGATGTCTGTAGCTCTCAGAGCTCTCCGGCCAGGTGGGCCCTGGTGTCCCACCTTCCCCTAGGAGCTCACTGGGTTGCCGGCCTGACTCTGGGGGTCACTGTGGCTCTCCCGCATCCTTCTAAAGGTGGGACAGAGACCGTGGGCGTGGGATGGTCTAGGGAGTTCCACCCAACGCTGGAGGACAGGGCCGGCGCTTCTCTGTGCTCTTGTTCCCACTGTATTTCTCTACAGGTGCAAAGCCCCATGGGAGGGAGTCTGAGGTTGCTTTCATGGCCTCGCCCTCCACTCTGCCTCCCTGCTTGGCACCCTTGCTCTGGGATGGGCATGGCAAGTCCTCACACCGCAGGGAGCAGAGGGGCGGTGAGGCTGTGCACATGCTCTGAGAGGGGCATCTTCCTTCACCTCCTGCGCTGCCAGCCAGAGTGTGGTGTTCTTAGCTTGACGCTGCCGCCCAGGAAAGGTTTCCACATATTACAGAGTGGCGGGGGAGGGGAGCAGGCAGCACGGGACAGACACCAGGGCAGGGAGGCAGGTACACAGAGCAGTCAGGTGAAGGGAGGAGCGCCAGTCCTGGCACCCACTGTTCACCCAGCTGTGAGGGCAGACAGGGCAGCAGGGACAGTATGCAGCGCCACACAGAGACTTGGATCTCAGGCAAGCCATCCCTTCCTGCATGGCCTCTGGGCCTCAGAGAATCCTGAGGCGTGTGGGGGCACGGTGGCCCACACCCCATGTCTCCACAGAGGCCCTGCTGCTCATCACCTGCCCAGGGCAGCAGCCTGTGCCTCCCTCCTAGCTCCCCCTTCCCAAGGCGCCTGCTGCTCCAGCCCCCCTGGGAGCCCCGCCAGTGCCAGGCTCTCACTGACCTCCCCAACAAAGGAAAGGCTCAGCCAGAGCCCCTCCCTGCGCTGCCCACCCCCTTCCCCAGCCCTAACCTGGCCCCAGAGCACGACTGGTCTTCTTGCCCAGGAAGTGGCTCTGCGACCTTCGACACCTCAGCTGGCAGACCCAGCTCCATGCAGCCTTTGCAGGATCAGAGAGATGCTCTTCTGCACCTCTCCTGCATGCAGGGTGAACTTGGGGTGCAGGCTGCCACCTGGCTTTTCTCCCCAATGAGACCCCAAGCTTCTCCTTATAGAAACCGCGTCAGCCACGGCTCCAGTGCCCTGGACAGAGGGGCTTCTCCATGTGAATCCCCAGCCCAGAGCTATGCCTCCGGCTCCCTCCTCCTCCCCCACAGCTGTGTGGAGCACCTGCCCTGGGGGTGCTGTGCTGGATGCAGAGCATAGCAGGGCCAGGACTGGGGCAGCCCAGGAGTGAGCTCTGTGCTAAGGCAGGCAGGAGGGGGCTGGAAAGCTCCTGGGGAAATAAAATCTTGGACCTCATCTAAGACCCACAGGATAAGGTCGACTGGCAGGGAAGGAAGTGGGGAGGGCTGAGTGCCTAGACTGTTGTGTTTTTAAATGATTTGAAAAGCATACACAGCTATGGAGTGAATCCCAAAGGCACAAGCGGGTCCGGAATGAGAAGCTGTTTTCCTCTCGCTCCCGCCCAGGGGCCACTCAGGGGCCCTCAGAGGTCAGACCGCGCCCCCCCCCCCCACTCCATTGCCCTTTTACACAGATGTGAGCATCAACACCTGCGCCTCACCTTGGCATGGTTCCAGGCCACTTGTCCCTCTGGAGGCCCCTCTCCCTGACCATATCCTCCCCTCCACCCCCCCTTGCCTGTTCCCCAGAGACCCAGGGCCACTGTCCCCTCCACCCATCTGCCCACATGGTCACCGTGGTGGGCAGCCTTGCAGGAGCTGGCTGCACCCTAGGGGAGGGCCCTGGGAGTGTTCCTCTTCCAGGGACTCCCACCCACCAACGCCCCAACCCATTCATGGCAAGGAACAGCCATCCAACTCCCTTTCAGTCACCGCATTGTCCCAAACCAGGATGGCTGTTGACACCCCAGCTGTGGTGTCTCTGACCCACAGCCCTGCCCAGGGCCTTTGAATTGCTTTAAATCAGACCACTCTGGGCCTCCAGGGGCAGCACTGGAAAGGAGGAGGAGCTAGGACCCCTCCCCATTGGCTGTGGGCCCTCGATCTGCTCCCTGGATGCTGAGTCACACCAGTGTCCCTCCCCTTGGAGGCCACAGGGGCTGTGCACTGGTGCTTGCTGGTGTGCCTGCCTAGAAGGCAGCCCTGAGGCCCTGGTGCTGTCCCAGGGCCCAGGCAGGACAGTGGGCAGGGCCCTGGTGACTCAGCATGGATACCTGACTTGTTCTTGTACTCGATGTCGAAGCCCGTGATGATGCTGTTTCCATCGAACCGCTGGGTCCAGCGCAGGTTCATGCTCCGGGCCTTCACCTCCCGGATCTCCAGCTCTGGGGGGTCGGGGGGCTCTGTGGCGTGGCAGGGTGAGGGCAGAAGTGAGGATGGCAGCAGAGAGCTGGGCCTTCTGTCCATCCCAGGTACACCTGGGGTCTGCTGAGCCCAGGGGTTAGTGTTACCTGTAGTCTACCTAAGGACTCTGGGACCCTGGAGTTGTGGGCCAGGTGAGGCAGGGTGAGGTCTGACACGCAGTTCGTCAGGGGGATCCCCATTACCTTTCCTGGAAGAGGGCATCCCCTTTGTAGGGACTCCTCAGAGTTGATGGCCTATGTGTCCCCCATGCAGAATTCCCAGTGTTTCCAGCCTGACTCCCTTCCTGAAGGCCTCCAGTCACTGCCCTTCTGCAAATCTTGTGCTGGAAGTACATCTGGGGACCCCTTAGCACCCACTCTGGGCAGGAGGGAGGGTGGGAAGGCCTCCTCAGGGCCATTACCTGTCACCCTCCACTACCTTGGGGGTGGGCATTGCCCCTGTTCCATCACCCTATGGGTGGACACTGCCCCTGTTCCATCGTCCTGTGGGTGGGCACTGCCCCTGCTCCATCGCCCTGTGGGGGTGGGCACTGCCCCTGCTCTTGAAGTGGAGTCAGCACAGGCACCTGGTCCCTGAGAAGGGCAGGGGACATGGGGCAGGGTGGCTACCTTGCACCGTGAGCTGGATCAGGCCCCTGTCCTCCCCGTATGAGTTGATGGCGTGACAGCTGAAGAACACGGAATCTCCACGGTCTGCGGGCTTGAGCTGGGGAGTCCGCAGAGGCAGGAGGAGGGTGAGACAGAGGGAACGGGCCTGGTTTAGAGTTGGTTTGCTGCAGAGGCTCACTTCAGGGGAGGTCAGCATGGCCTCTTCTTCCGGGAGGGAGCCCTCTGGACTTTCGCCAAGGGCTCCTATACCCAGACAGTCCCAAAGACAAATGTGGAAGGAGGGGTGGAGGGTCCAGAAGGGAGGGAGGGCCCAGGGCCCAGGACCCAGGATCCAGGAAGAAGAATGGAGGACCCAGGGCCAGGAGGGAGGGAGGGAAGGAGGCAGGGGCCTGCAGAAGGGGCAGGGCTGAGAGTTGCATGCAGTTCCTGGCCTGGGGCTGAGAGGGGAGATAGAGTGAGGCTCTAAAGTGAGGTTCCTAGATAGAGAAGGGAATAGCTAGGAAAAGGGAGGTAATTTTGGGGATGAGGGGAGGGGCTCCCTAAACTTTCTGTTTACTTCCATTAGATACAGATGTCACAGCCGTGGGATCCCCATTTTCTGAGGGTCGGGATCCCTGAGCCGGGCATGGGTGCTCACCTTCAGCGTGGAGACAACCTCGTCGCCGCTGTCCTTGGTAGTGATGGCGTAGCGCATCACCCTGTCAGGGTCGATGACTGTGTCCCCCTTCTCCCAGCGGATGATGATGGGACGCTCACCCCGCGCTGTGCAGTTCAGCTCCTTGGTGTGGCCCTTGATGGCAATGGTGGTGTTGGGGTGGGAGGTGATCATGGCTGGGACTGGGGAGGGAGAGGGCGTGGGAGGCCCCAGTGAGGGAGGCAGGGTGGGGAGTGGCAAGTCCCTTCACCACTGCCCCTTCCCATGGAGCCCCTCAGTCCCAGGCAGAGGGTCTGATAATGGCTGAGGGGGGCTATAGGGAATCCCATCTGCCTGTTCCTTTTCTCCTTTCCCCCCACCCAAGACTGGCAGCCTCTCTTCACCAGGGATTCTTCCACTCCGTGGGCTCCAGTTCAGAATGTTTTAAAATGCACACCATAACTACAATTATAGAGGAGACCAGATACACTGTATGGCTATGAAATATTAGCTTCACATCCACATGTGTGTTTATTACTCCTTATCAGATAGGTCTGGCACTGGGTTATGCTAGCAGTTCTGTGACGTGATGGTAATGACATTTGAGGTATCTGCACAGGGAAAGCACACACTGGCCTGGGGGTCTCACGGGCATGGTGTGAGCAGATGGCAGAGGGAGCACCCCCCAAGGAGGAGGGTGAACGGGGCTGTCCAGTGTCGGGTGTGACCTGGCTCCCGCTGCAGGACGGGCCCCAGCCCAGGTGGCGTCCCCCCTGGGACAGGCATAGCTGACAGGCAGGACTTCGGGGGAGAGCAGTGCCCTGGGCATGGGATTTGCTGGAGCGATGCCCGAGGCACAGGATGCAGCCCCATGGAGCTCAGTGCTCCAATATGTCCCCAGGCCTGGCCCCAACTTCCTCACCACCTTCCTGGGCAGACTTGCCTCTCAGAGCACAGGGCCCAGCAGACACTGAGGGAGGGCCCGTCAGTCACGCTGAAGGACACAGACTGGGGAGGCTGTGAGTGATGGCAAGAGTCAGGTACTCCCGCCCAGCTGGCGTGGCTCAGTGGCCGAGCCTCAACCTATGACCAGGAGGTCAGTTCGATTCCCATTCAGGGCACATGATCCGGTTGTGGGCTCCTTCCCCAGTGTGGGGAGGGCAGGAGGCAGCCGCTCCATGATTCTCTCTCATCACTGATGTTTCTATCTCTCTCTTTCTTCCTGCCTCTCTGAAATCATTAAAAATATATATATATAAAGAGTCAGACACTCCCCCACCCTACTGTGGAGGCCCCTCTTCATACCATGTCTGCAGAGCAGCGCCTGGCTCACCGTAGCCCAGCACTGCCTCTACAGCGGGCTCCCTCGGGGCACGGGTCCCTGGCCCTCCGGGGCTGCCCTTTCTGTATCTCCCAGTGTCCTCCCATCACTTTCTCCTCTAGTTTTAGAGACTTACTCAGAAAATGGCCTCCCCAGCAAACTGTCCACCTCATTTGCTTCTAAGGGCTAAGCCTTTGGAGCAGGGAAGCCATGAGCTGTGATGGTGTGGCCGGGAATGCTAGTGGTGGACGAGGTGTGATCTGCAATGCTGAATGTGTGTGTGTGTGTGTGTGTGTGTGTGTGTGTGTGTGTGAGGGGGCTGGGGGAGCCAGGGCTTCTGCTGTCCCTGAACTCACACTGAATGGCCAGCCACCACCTGTCTGCTGCCTTCTGTCCTGTAGGACTTGGTATGAAGGGCCCCAGGCCCTGCATCAACATTTCAGCCCCAGCTCATCAAATAATGAAGCAGATCCCTTTTATAATGCATGGCATTACACCAGGACAGACAATAAAATGCGAAAGACAAATAACAAGGTGCAAGTTATAATGAAGAAAAAGCCTGCAGTCACAGACATCCGGGTATGAATTATTGACTAAGGTTTTACAATCTCAAGGATGTGCGCAGGAATATTTTTCCACCAAAGATTTGCATAATTCACTCAAATAAACCTGGGAGGAATACAGAGTGAGATTCTACATCAACACGGGATTTGCATTGCAGATGCCTCCGTTTTTCCTGGAGGATTGAAATGTGGGGGCTGGGTGGGGGGAGAGGCAGGCAGGCTCTTTCTGCTCTTTCCACTCTGTGGGGTCTGAGACTAGAGCTCTCCCACTGGCAGGCAGAGCCCAGAGGTCTTCCTGGGGGAGAGGGGGCCTGATCCTGAGAGGCAAAGCCCCAGAGGAGCTGGGGGATATTTATGCAGAGGGATGTGGAGGGGGGAGAGAGAAAGAGATAGGGAAAGAGAGGGAAAGGAAGAAAGAGGGAGAGAGAGAGAAATAAAGGAAGAGAGAGGGAGAGAGCGAGGGAGAGAGAGGGAGGGAGGGAGAGAGAGGGAAGAGAGAGAGATAGGGAGAGAGAGGGAAAGGGAGAAAGAGGGAGAGAGAGAGTGAGAAAGAAGAGGGAGAGAGGGGGAGAGAGAGGGAGAGAAAGAGAGGGAGAGGGAGAGAGAGAGAGAGAAGTAGAGAGAGTTGGAAAGAAAGAGAGAGGGAGAGAAAGAAGTAGAGAGAGGGAGGCAGAGAGAGATG
This sequence comes from Lasiurus cinereus, assembly GCA_011751065.1. NCBI lineage: Eukaryota > Metazoa > Chordata > Mammalia > Chiroptera > Vespertilionidae > Lasiurus > Lasiurus cinereus. Next base: position 42,252,152 of record JAAGEH010000005.1, read on the forward strand.
GGGCATAGAGAGAGATAGTGGATAAAGTGGGGAAGAGAGAAGGGGAGAGAGGTAAAGAGGGAAGGAGAGGGAGGGAGAGGGAAAGAGAGATGGGGGATAGAGAGAGATGCAGGATAGAGAGGGGGGAGGATAGAGAGAGAGGGGCTGCGATGGGAGCAGTGAGCCCTGCATGAGAAGTGGAGGGCGGGGACAGAGGGAAGATGCAAGGGAGAAAAAGCACACACAGTGATCAGAGAGGGTGAGAGAAAGAAGAGAGAGGGAGGGAGAGGGAGAGAGAGGGGAGAGAGAGGGAGGAAGATGGAGATGGAAGGGGGAAGGTGTGGAAGCAGGGTCAAGCCTCACCATGGGTCTGAGCCCAAGTGAGGGAGGGGAGGGACAGTCTTTCTGGAAGGAGGGCTTCCAGGTTTTGCACTGGAGTGGACACTCACAGCACAGGCAGTCCTGTTCTGCAGGGGGCGCTGCTCGGCCTGTGTGGCTGGTGTGAATGATAAGGGACACCTCAGCTGGCTGGATGAAACCAGAGGCTTGGTCAGTGGATCGGGCAGTGGGCTTTTGACTCCACGTGCCCCTTAAGTGACGTGCCTCTGAGCAGTTACAACTGCACATCCTCATATGTCAGACCCACCCCAGGGAGCTTAGCTTTTCAGCCAGGTTTGTCCTAAAGCCAGCATAGGGAGCAGAGATGTCTGGGTCCAGAGACCCTGGACAGGCCCAGATCCCACGGGCCTGCCAGCCCTGAGGTTAGCTACCCAGGCCTGTGGTGGGTGCTCTCACCCTCCCACCTGCTGGCTGCTTGCTATGGCCAGGAGTGCAGGCAGCACAGCCCGATTCTCCTCGCAGCCCCCAGCGCAGGCCGCTCAGGGGGCCCATCCAGGACAGAGAGGAGACGATTCCTGGGCCCCACCTAGGTCGAGGGGCTCAGAGCCAGCAAGTTTGGGTTTGTTCATGTTTCTACCGGCTGCATGGCCTTCGGTGCCATGTACCTGCCTGCCCCAGCCTTGGGCTCACCACCTGTGACATGGAGACATGGCTGTCTGCCCTGAAGAGCTGTTATGGGGCAAATGGAGTGCATACACGTTAGGTACCTGTCACGTAGCAGATGCGGGGGAGAACTCTCCCCACCCAAGGCCCCCATGTCCCTCTCCTGCTCCCAGGAAAGCGTCAGGTAAACACATGCACAGGCAAGACCCTGTCTGCCAGGCTCTTCCCAGACCCAGAGCTCTGGAGCTGAGAACCGCAGCCCCGTGTGGTCATTGGGCACCTGGAATGTGGCCGGTCCCAGTGGAATTGTACTGCGAGTAAAAAGCCATGTGAGCCTTCGAAGCACAGGAGGAAAAGGAATGCGTGCCATCTCCTCAATATGTTTTATATCGATTATAAGCTAATATTTTAGATATATCGAGTTACATGAAAGGTACCCCTACAAGGCACCGCCCTTGTTTCTTTTTGCCGTTTTGCGGGTTTAAATGACATATACAGCTTGTATCTGGTTTCCATGGGATGGCCCCTTTTTGCATCATCGAGCAGAGAACTCTGCCACTGTGCCCCTCCTCCAGGCCTGCTGGTGGGACCCCAGAGAAGGGGCCAGGCACCCTACTGTGCCCACACACTGGTACAGATGGCCTTAATGAGGCAGCATAAGAGGCTGCCCTCATGCATCTGATCTCTTCCCCCCAATCCCAGGTTCCCCGCCCTGCTTTGGACTGCAAGTTCTCTCTGTTCCACTGAATTGCAGTAAAGAACATAACTGGCCTCACCCTGCACCAGATCTGGCTGCACCCCAGGGCAGACACCAAGAATTCCCTGGAGACACGCGTGGTCATCTTCAGGAGCACATGCACATACTCACACATGCACACGCACATGCACATACACACCTGCACACACACATGGTGTCCTTTGACGGGGAACTTCCCATGAGCAGTGTGTGGCAGTATTCTAGCACTCCACCTGAACCCACTTCTGCAATGTGGGTGCTGCTAATAGCCCTGGCACCCATGCCTGGGTCTTGATGTCTTTCCTGACCTTGTTCTGTGGTCCACACCTCTGACGGGGCAGGTAACAAGCTGGATGCTTTGGCCTTTTGACTCATTGCTCAGTGATGTCCCCATTGTTCCACCACTTTTTCAAATGATGGCACCAAGGCTTCCAGGGGGCAATCTCTCCCTCATTCCACCGCCCTGGTGTGGCTGCAGGGTGGCACCCCTCACCATCTATCTGTCTGCCACCTGCACGCAGTCTTTGGCTCTGGAAATAGAATTTGCTGTCAAGAAAAAGCCATGGCTTCTGTGGTGAGCAGTTCAGCAGCCTCTCTCAAGGGGGTGGTAGGGAGCAGCTTCAGGGCAGTTAGAAGGGGGCGCTGTGTGCACAGCGGAGTCCTTCATGACCAAGGCTGGCAGCAGCCACAGGTGACCCATCACTCCCACAGTACAGGAGACTTGATGAGATGCACGTCTCTGCTTTCTTGCAGTCAGTCAATGAATAGCAGAGAAACTTAAGTTTTGTACAAAGAGGGGTGCTGGGAGCTTCTCTGGGACTTGGGAACAGGAAGTGGCTGGGCTGAAGGGCATCAGGGACACATACCCAGAGGCCAGCTGCACCTGGATGCATGGTTCCTTTCAGTATGGCTCTGTAGGTGGGGGGTCTGTGGGAGGACCTGGTGTGAGTTTATAGCCCCAGCTCCTGGCGCCCAGCACAGCACTCAGCACTGAGTGGCCAAGTAGAGGCAAGTTCTGGGCGAGGCCAGAGCGGCTTCCCACGGGCCCCAAGGCCCTCCTCTGAGCCTGGGTCAGCGCTGTTGCCTCTCCTGCGGACACAGCCTCTCTAACCCGGCATGTCCTGCTGCAGGGCCCTGCCTCCTGTGGCACCGTGAGACCCTGGATAGGAGCCTCTCTGTGCAGGACTGAGCATGCATGTGTGGAAGGAAGGAAGGCTCTTGATGCCAGCCGCCTCTCCTGCCACCCTGTGCCCATGCCCTAGACCGCCTGCCATGGGCGTGGTCAGACTCACTCCGGGGCAGGGAGAGCCTGGCTGGGCCTGTAGTGCTTGGGCCACCATCTGATGGTTCTGCAGACACCACCTGATCGATCGGGTCTGTGGCAGACTCCGGAGAGGAGCAGGGCATGGGCCCACTCTTCCCTGGGGAGGAAACTGACTTCAGAAACAAGACTATGCCAGAATCCCATGGAACTGGTCCCGGATGTGAAATCCCTCGCAGACTAGCCCGGGGCCCTGCCCAGACCAGCTGCTAGTTACGTTGTAACTTGACATGAGTGGGCTAACAGGATTTTAAACACCAGAGACACTCTATTTCCTTGCTCACCCCCAGGTTTACAGATGGCATCCTGGACTGCTCAACCCGCCATGGCGTATAAATGAGGCCCCTGTTTGGTGCTCTCTTGCTCCTCCAGTGCCCCCTTCTCTGGCCCCCTACTCAGAAGCTGTTGGGACCCCAGAGAAGGGACTGCTCCTTGTGGTTTATAGAGCACTGGACTTCCTTTGTGAGGAGCATCTGGTTAAATGGCCGGGGCTGTCAGCCCTACTGTGCACTGAGGAAGCACCTCTGAGCTGTGGGGCACACAGCCTGTGAGCATAGGAGAGAGGCAGCTCTGAGTCCCCTTTCCCGGTGGAGGCTAGCCACTTCTGCCTGGCAGATGTCCCTCCCATCCTGGCTTGGTCCCAGAAACGGGAAGCTGCGTGGGAATGACATCCATGGGTGGATCCCGGTGGGAGTGCGGAAGGAGGCTGATACCTGGAGAAGGCTGGAGGGGGGAGCCAGGCCAGGGCAGGCAGGGTTGGGGGCAGAGCAGGGGCGGGGGAGGGAGGCAGTGAGTCAGTCCTCGTTTATCTCCCTCCTTCTCTTCCACCTGGTGATGGAGCTCAGCTGTGTTTCCCCTTGTCACCAGGGAGGAAAGATTCTGTTGTGAATGCCCCAGGGAGAGCAGCAGTGTGAGGGAAGGAGGATGTGAGGGAGTAGGATGAGAATGCCCGCAGGTGGGAGGAGTGGGTGCTGCCGTCCACAGGGAGAGCCATTCCCAGCCAGGAGGGAACAGCTGGGCCCACCGTCACCTTACATCATTGAGACACCCATGTGCGTTCTCTCATGTGCATGAACTCACTCAGTCCTTACAGCAACCCAATCACTACTCCCACTTTACAAATGAGGAAACTGAGGCTTGAAGAAGGCAATTAATTGCTCAAGTTCACACAGTCCATGAGTAGCAGAGCCACGACTCAGCCTGGGTGTCTGTGGCTTCCCCTCAAAGTGATGCCGGGCAGAGAAGGCAGAGAGAGAGGAACAGGCACCAAGAAGGGGAGTCCCAAGAGGTCAGATTTCCTAAAGAGAAACGCAGCCAAATGTGGGCAAGAAGATTGGTCTGGAGCCAGGAGACTGAGAGACGATGGACTCTGCTCTTTACGGCAGTGGCCTGAAGGAGGGGTGGAGGTTCCCAGGCTCGGCTACACATACCATGACCTGAGGATTAAAAAAAGTCTCAAGGCACAGACTCCATCAATACGATTAGGATGTCTTATTGGTGAGCAGGCATTAACTGGCTCAGGATAGGGCCTGGGCACCATCATTCCTTAAGGGCAGCCTAACCCAGGTGATTCCCGCTGTGGTCCGGGGCAGGATGGCAGGGCTGCCAACCTTCCCTAGTAGATGCCTCTGGTCCTTCCTCTCGGCAGGGGGAGCCATCTCGGAGACAGGGGGACTGGGAGAAGAGCAGGGCATGGTGCGGGCCACATCCTCTTCAGGAGGCCCTGCAGGAGGCAGCTGAGGTCCCCAGGCCCATGGGCTTCTGCCTAAAATGATGTTCTCTGTGGCAGGCGGACAGCTGTCCCGCTGTCCTTTCCCTGCCTCTGGGACAGGTCCTTGCTAAGAGCCCTGCAACCCCAGCTCGGGGCCTCAGCTCCTTTCGTCTCTGAAAGGATCACACGTGCCCAGTCTGCCCATTTGAGATGAGGGGCCCTCCTTACAGTCAACCCAGCCCAGCCCTCCCTCCAAAGCTAGTGTCTCTGTTCCTGTTAATGAGATCCCAACAAGAGCTGGAGCCCTGCTTGGCAGGTGGGCCAAGCTGCCACCAGGGTCCTGGCTGGAGTGGGGTGGGCCTGGCGCGGGTGGGAGCATCTCTTTGCGCTCAGCCCTGGCAGCAGCTCCAGGCTTCCCAGGAAGGACTAGGGTGGAGGGGCCTTCTGGTGTGTGTCTTTCTCTTCTTAAAGAGCCAGGGTCACGGCGTTGTTAATTTGATTGCATCTACTTCGGCTCCTTGTCTCCCCTGATTAGCCAAGTTCCACCTGAAGCAGGAGATTAATTCAAATTGCGTGGCAGCCATCAGCCTCGGCTCTAAGCTGGCGGGGAGGTGCCTGGGGGCTGAGGGCTCTTGGGACCCTGGCTGGTTACCACCCATGCACATGGACAGCAGCACTGGCACTCAGTGTGTGTGAGGGATGCTGGTCCGGACAGGACCGTTGGGACATGGGCTGTGTGCCGCGGCACCCGATCTCACCAGGCCTCGCTTTCTCCTCCTATAAGGAAGGGTGTCCGTCAGTTCCTCACTTGGCTGCTCAAGGAGTAGCCGAGCAGGAAGCGGGAGGCTTTTTAAGTGAGGCGGGACCTGGCTCTCCCGCCTCTGGTCTGCATGCTCCTCAGTAGAAAATGACAGTAAGAATAAAATGCCTCCCATCAAGGGATGCTAATGATGTGCATGCACCGGCTGGTGCTCTGAGAGAGTGAGCTCATTGAGTTCACCCATCCGCAGCGTGGGCGTGCTTTCATTCCTGTTTTAGAGGCGAGAGAACACTCAGCTCTCCACTGACTGCATGTCGAAACCCTTTCAGAAACAGAAGGAGGCGAGCTGTCTTTCTATAATTATTGGAAGGTACTAGAACTTGGCGAACTCTTTCTGCTGAGATCTGCCTAGTAAATATTTCAGAGTTTGCCGGTTGTAGGTCTCCACTGCAAAACCCCAGCTCTGCCCCTGTGGCTGGAGCGCATCCACGGACAACAGGGCATGAGGATAGGCATGGCTGGGTTCTAGATGGCAGCTGGCCAGGCCCCGCCCTCAGCCATGTGCTGACTCCGGGGGGAACTCGGGGCCCAGGAGCAGCTGGGTCTGGGGCTCCTGATGGGGGTGTCAGGGAGGAGGCTGGCTGGATTCAGACAAGGGCAGCTGAGGGGTGCTGGGAAGGAGAGTGTCTCTGTGTCTGAGTTCTGGGAAGGGACTACTGCAGAAGCTGTGCTGTGCTCCCCCGGGGCCTGTGGCTGTGATGGGGTCTCTGTGATGTGATTAGGATGTCTTATTGGTGAGCAGGTGGGCCTTGGTCCAATATGACAGTTGTCTTACAAGGAGAAAAGAGACCCCACAAAGGGAGGATGGTATGAAGGCACAGCCAGAAGGGTGCATGCGGTGGAGATGCTGAGAGTCACTGGGAGCCTGAGGACGAGGGGTCCAGGCTGCCTGGAGCTGCTGAGCTCGGCCCTGCTGACACCCGGGGGATTGCTAGCCTCCCAGAGTCGGGGGAGAATGGGTTCTGTTCTCTAAGTCACCCGGTTGGTGGCCCTAAGACAGCAGCACTAGGTTCCAGTGTGTGACAGAGATTGTGCAGAGTGAACGGGAGGACAGGTCAGACCTCTCCTCCGTGGAGCTGGAGGCTGCCTAAGGTCATATGGACTTTGCTCTCTCCGCTCTGTGAGGAGCTCACCCCTTCCACTCCCAGCCCCACAGACAGGCTGGCGGTAGGCAAGGAACACGAGTGTGCAGGGCCACCCCCTCCCCCGGCCCAGGGTAGGCTCTCGGCCGGCGCTCATATCACCACTGAACAATGAGCAGCGGCAGGCAGGACCTGAGCCACATCAACCGGAGACATTTTATGCAGAATCTTCATTTTGCCAGGACTCACATCTCTGGAGACACAGAGGTCCAGATGGGAGGGACTTTGGAAGCCCTCATCCACCCAGCATCACCTCAGTAACTTGGGGCCCTGGGCACAGGCGGTCCAGGGGTCTGGGGGCGGGTTGTGCCTGAGGACACCCAGTCCACAGCAGCTGTCCCCAAAGGCATGGGCCCTAAGGGCCTGAATTGTTCTTTTTGGTTCTTTCCTCACTTTCCCAACCAGGCACCAGCTGTAAAAGATGCTGAGGTGCTCAGAGAAAACACATTTTGTAAATCAGGGCAGTGTCATGCACGTGGGCAATCACACACACACACACACACACACACACACACACTCACACACACACTCATACACGCTCACAGGTTCCATGTGGGCACTTCTCTGAGAACCAGCTCTAGAACCCAACTCTCACCAGACCCCGGGCCCCTGCAGCTCTGGGTTGGTGTCTGACGTAAAGAGTCATGGATCCCCGAAAAGACAATGCTTAGCTACCAAGGCTGTGGCTACCTGAGGTCACCCTCCCCGTCTCTCCCGACGCCATTCGTGCCTTTCCCAGCTCTGTGCCCTCGCCATGCTTCTTCCTCATCCTGGAATGGGGTGACCTTTGCCCCTGTTGGTTCTTGTCCGAATCCTTCTCAGCCTTCAAGTCCTACTAGCAGCTGCTACATTTGTGAAGCTTCTCTTGACATTCTCTTATTGGCCCCCAAGTTAAAGTTGATTACTCCATCCAATTCTCTTTGTACCACCTTGCTCATAGTGTTTAAAGGCACTTGACGCCTTGTACATTTGAGTTGTTTTGGGCGTATGTGTATCTCCTTTTCAAGATTCTAAATTTCCTGAGAACAGCAACATCACTTTCCTCGTTTCTATATCTGCAACACCTGGAACTGCGGTGCTGCTTGTTGATGCATATTTGGTGCGAAGTACAGTGTTAGCTGCTGTTAATGCTCCCCCACCCTTCCCCTTAACCCTCACCGACGATGAGAGACTGTCAGGCAGAACCCGGGGCTTACAGAGATGAGGTTTAGGACTCACGATTATTCAGGGCAGGGCTTGGATTTGAACCCAGGTCCCCCTGGTTCTAAAGTCCATGCTCTGGAGCCAGGGATCCTATAGGCCTACTTAGTGAGCACGTGAGATCCTGTCAGTTATGGCTGGAAACCGTGGGGTCACTGCATGGATGTGCCCCAGTAGAGGCCAATCACAGAAACTCAGTTTGACAGGAGGGTGCCTTTTACAATGCATATCTCTCTGACATAGTCTTATTTTCAGAGTGGAGGCTGAGGCCAGGGTGCCTCCTGAGGTCCATTCAAAGTGCCGTCTGATAAGGGAAGTGCCGGCCAACGCTCTCCCGCATGTGGTGGGAGCATCAAGGCAGGCCTTGAAATTGGCCATGCAATGGCTGGGCTTCCTGTGCTTGGCCCTGCACGTGGGTGAGTAGAGCATGGTGGTGAGTTGTTGGGGATGGACTGAGGGGTGTCTAGAAATGGCTTTCTCTGGCAACCCCATTGGTGACTCCATGCGGAGTCCTGAAGATCCCTCCCCATCTCCCTTTGCCCTTTCAACTGAAGTCAGAGGTGCGGGGTGGAGGGGGGGGGTGGTGGGAGGTAGGGTGGGCGGGGAATGAGGCTCTGTAGGCTGGGGAGCATGTGCAGAGGGAGGGGCTGCAGGCAAAGTCCCTAGAGCAGGGGGCCTGTGTGAGTGCCTTGGAAGGCAGAATGGCAGTTCCCAGAGGCCAGGAGCCCACATGCCCATCCTGCCAGCACTGCCATATTGTCACAGGAGTATCACCAGCAGCAGGTGCTCTGTGGCCTCATTCAGGCTGCCAGAGAAAGGCAGCCAGGCCCCCAACCCCAGTCAGAAGCCTGGCCAGGCTCAGCCAGCACATGGCCTGCCCCCAGGCCTTGAAGCCTGGCCTTGCCTCTTCCACTCCTGCTGGTTTCGGGGTGGCTCAGATGGCCCCAGCATGCCTGGGCCATCACTGGGAAGAGGGGGGCTGGAGTGGGAGAGGGGTTGGTGACAGAGCAAAAGTATGAGAGAAGCACCCACAGGCACAGTCTGTGTGAGGGTTTTGAGCTCCTGATGTGCTAAGGGCATGTGAGGCCCAGAGGGTCCTGAGAGGGGAGTGGGGAGCTGCAGAGGGACCCAGCACCTCTGTGTAGTATGAGTGAGGGGAGGGAGTGAGAAAGTGTGCCTGGAGGGGCTTGGGGGCCTGAGTGGACACAGGAAGGGTGTGTGTCTGTGTCACTGGGGGAGGAAGAAAGGTAAAGGCAATCCCTGAAATGAGGACAAGGGAGGAGGAGAGGGAGTGAGGTGCAGATTTGCCCCTAAGTGATACTTAGGGGATCTGACATTCCCTAGGGAAGATGGGGCCAGAGATGAATGCCTCTGTGAGTGTGAGCATGTGTGAGTGTGTGAGTGTGTGAGTGTGTGTGTGTGTGTGTGTGTGTGTGTGTCATTGCCCACTTGCATGACCCTGCCTTAATTTACAAAATGTGTTTTCTCTGAGCACCTCAGCATCTTCATAGCTGCTGCCTGGTTGGGAAAGTGAGGACAGAACAGAATGACTCAGGCCCTGAGGGCCCATGCCGTTGGGGACAGCTGCTGTGGACTGGGTGTCCTCATGCACAGCCTGTCCTCAGACTCCTGGACCGCCTGTCCCCTGGACCCCATGTCCCCTCACCTTTGCAGAGAAACCACAGACCATAGAGCCATGACCATACCAGGTCAGTGGAAATCCCAAACTTGGACAAAAGCAGCAAAGACACTCACCCCCACAAAAGTCTGAGCATTAGGACCCATTTTTCCTGCTGACAGTGGGGAGATAAGGATCTCATACCAAGGAAGGTTCCAGAAGCATCTGTTACTCCTAGTCCTCACACAGCAGAATTAGCCAAGCTCTCCTTGGCCGAGGCGTGACGCTGATTGCCTGGTTTTATTAAGGACCAAGTGCTTCTTGATGGTGTGAGGGAAGTGGCTCCTGCCACCCCAGCCCCCAGCCCCCAGCCCCAGCATCAATCCCCAGCATCCCCATCTGCTGAGCTGAGAGCGCATTTTGGCAGGAGGGCGCCCTGGAGGAGGCGAAGAAACACACTCACCCCAGGCCTTGCTCCCAGCAGCATTTCCTGCACCTACTCTGGTGGACTACATTAAGAATAACAGAACTTGTAGCTACATCTTGGTTGGCCTGCTGGGTGCCAGGTACCACCTGGTTGCTTTACACATGCCATCAGCCTTCAACTTTGACCAAGAGCATGCCAGATAAGGTCCCTTGGGATTCCTTTTGTATGTCAGAAAGATGAAGTACAGAGAGTCTGGCAAACTCATCAAGGCCATAGGAGCCCCAATTCAAAGGAGGTCAGTCAGACTATAAAAGTCAGCCTATCCCATAGTCCTCCATGACCTGTGGTCCATTTCCTGACCTATAGCCAATAGGCTATGTCTTCATGGCAGGATTCCTGGTCCTTATGGCTGGATTCCTAGTCCTTATGGCAGGATCCTGGTCCTTATGGCAGGATTCCTGGACCTT
>JAAGEH010000005.1:42262584-42278969 GCA_011751065.1 Lasiurus cinereus
ATTCCTGGGTCTTTATGGCAGGAATCCTGGTCCTTATGGCAGGAATCCTGGTCCTTATGGCAGGATTCCTGGGTCATTATGGCTCGATTCCTGGTCCTTATGGCAGGATTCCTGGGTCATTATGGCTGGATTCCTGGTCCTTATGCAGGATTTCCAGGCCCTTTGGCAGGATTTCTGGGTCTTTATGGCAATATTCCCTGGCCTTATGGCAGGATTCCCAGGATCTTATGAGCAGGATTCTTGGTCCTTATGGCAATATTCCCAGGGCTTTATGGGAAGGATTCCCGGGTCTTTATGGCTGGATTCCTGGTCCTTATGGCTGGATTTCTGGTTCTTATGGCAGGATTCCTGGCCTTATTGGAAGGATTCCCGGGTCTTTATGGCAGGATTCCTGGTCCTTATGGCACGATTTGCAGGTGCTTATGGCAGGATTCCTGGGTCTTTACAGCATAGATCCTGGTCGTTATGGCAGGATTCCTGGGTACTTATGGGAGGATTCGCGGTACTTTTGGCTGGATTCCTGGTCCTTATGGCTGGATTCCTGGTCCTTAGGCTGGATTCCCGGGTCTTATGGCAGGATTCCCAGGATCTTATGAGCAGGATTCCTGGTCCTTATGGCAATATTTCCTGGCCTTATGGGAGGATTCCTGGTCCTTATGGCAGGATTCCCGGGTCCTTATGGCAGGAATCCTGGTCCTTATGGCTGGATTCCTGGTCCTTATGGCTGGATTCCTGGCCTTATGACAGGATTCCTGGTCCTTAAGGCAGGATTCCCAGGTCTTATGGCAGGATTCCCAGGGCCTTTGGCAGGATTCTCAGGTCTTTATGGCAATATTCCCTGGCCTTATGGGAGGATTCCTGGTCCTTATGGCAAGATTCCCGGTCCTTATGGCAGGATTCCTGATCCTTATGGCACGATTCCCACGTGCTTATGGCAGGATTCCTGGGTCTTTATGGCAGGAATCCTTGTTGTTATGGCTAGAATCCTGGTCCTTATGGCAGGACTCCCGTGTACTTATGGGTGTATTCCAGGTCCTTATGGCAGGATTCCTAGTCCATATGGCAAGATTCCCAGTCCTTATGGCAGAATTCCCAGGTCCTTATGGCAGGATTCCTGGTCCTTATGGCTGGATTCCTGGTCCTTATGGCATGATTTCTGGTCTTATGGCTGATTTCTTTGTCTTTATGGCAGGATTCCTGATTCTTATGGCAGGATTCCTGGCCTTATGGCAGGATTCCCTGGGCCTTATGGCAGGATTCCTGGTCCTTATGGTAGGATTCTAGGTCCTTATGGCAGGAATCCTGGGGTCTTATTGTAGGATTCCCAGAGCCTTATGGCTGGATACCTGGGGCCCATTATGCAGATCCATGGGTGTGTGAAGAGGTAGATCATACAGTATGAATGTGTATCTGTGACAACAGGTACAGGCATATTCTGCACTGCCAAGGCAACCAAGATGGGCTCTGTGCCTGGTGCCTGAAAGCCAATGATGCAGCAGCAAGTTGCAATGCGTTTTAATACTTTCAGCTTTTCTGGCACACCTTTCTGTTTCTACCCTCAGTTCCTATCCTGTTCACTCCAATGGTTTGGGCTGGGGGGGCAGATGAACCTTTAACACAGGGAGGGCACTGGCGCCTCGAGAGGTAAGGTACCTCATTTAAGTCCCACCACCCCTCAGATGGACCTGAAGTCAGAACCCAGGTTTTCTCTGTCCTAAGTCACAGGTTATACATAAGCAGGTGTCAGTCAAGTAACAAAAATGAAGGGCTCAATATGACTATTCAGATAGAATTGCCAACCTGTGGATCAAAGTCAATGAGAAATCCCTCATCCCATGAGCACCTCAGGAGCTTATCAGGACTGGCGCATGGTGAGTGGGGCCTGTCGGGGTCAGGCCCCTGCTTTCGATGACTGCTGTCCTTCCCCCAGCCCCGCCCCATTGATTTGTAGACAGTGTGAAAGAGAGAGGGAAAGACAGAGAAACACTGATGTGAAAGAAACACACCAATTGGTTGCCCCTGACCAGGGTCTGGGCCGGGAAGGAACCTGCAGCTGAGGTGTGTGCCCTTGACCGGAATCGACCCTGGGACCCTGTGGTCCGCAGGCGATGCTCTATCCACTGAGCCATATCAGCTAGGGCATGACAGTGTTTTTGAATTCCCATCCAAGTGTTCAAGCCCATGTCTGACTAGGAATCCTCTGGCCTCCCTTTCACACACAGAGGAAGGGAAACCACAAGATGGGCAGGTGGGTGGAGAGATGGGCCCTGGCCGTGTCCAGAGTGCCAGGAGGGCCAGAGGGCAGGACTCACTCTTGACGGTGAGGAACATGGACTTGCTGATGTCGGTGCCCACACCGTTGCTGGCCTGGCAGAGGTAGTAACCCATGTCCTCCTCCAGGACATGACGGATCAGCAGCGAGCTGTTGGCCAGGACCTGGATGCGGCCGGTGAGGGGCACCGGATGGTATTGCTGGGGGCTCCCACTCCCTGGAAGGAGGCAGAGATTAGAAGATCTGCTATCTGGGCTGGGGAGTGAACTGGGTGGATGAGAGTGTCCCAGAGAATGCCCATGCCTTATTCCTAAAAATCAAAAGCCACTGTGTGGTGTGCCCATACCACTCCTGTTTCCTGGGCCACAGAAGGGACCTCCTAGAGAGCTGGGCCTGCCCATGTGGTGCTAAGCTTGTTGGGATGAATTCCTCAGAAAGGGAGAAAGAATTGTCTTCTGGACACTTGGCAACAGGCAAAGGGGAGACAGAGCCCTCAGTTTCCTCCATGCCAAGGAAGGAGGCCAGTCATCCTCCAAGTGGGGCTTTGGGCACCACCCCCTCCCAGTGTCAGCCCTAGACATGGTCTAGATAAGAGGTTGGCATGGGGCTTAGTCAGATATAAAATGTGTCCTTGGCTCCAAGATCCAAGATTCCAGAATAACTGGTAAAGAGCAGGGGCTGATGAGGCTTGGGAATCCCAGAGCAGAGATTGGGGAGCATGTGGAAGTGGGGAACACAGAGTGCCCTGAGTTCTAGGCCTTGAGGGGAAGTGGAGAGGTCAGTCTTTGGGGACAAAAGGACACTGGGTCAGCATGATAGCTGTTGCTGAACCACAGACCCCTGGATGACCTCCAGATTGGGTATAGCCTGAGGTTCCCATGAAGTTCAGAACCCAGGGCTTCCACCCAGGCCCAGGGATGCATGGGAACCAGCCTGAGTCTCACTAGCATCCTCCCTGCCCTTTCCCTGGCTGCTCAGAGTTGCTGATTGGCATGGACCTTACCCTTGACATGAGGCTTACCCTTGGCATGCTTCCACATGACCTTGGGTGGGGGGTAGCCATCCACCGAGCAGTTGAGCACACCAGCTTTGCCATAGATGCCGTCCTGGTTGTTGGGCTGCACCACGAAACGAGGGGGCACTGCAGAAAGAGGGAAGGCGGGAGAAATCCATCACCTCAGTCTCTGATAGGTCTGGGGCTTTAGGCATCTGCCAGTCAATGTTAGTCCTGCCTGGACTGTTCTAAACCAGAGCTCCCTAGAGCTCTTGCTGGGTGCTGGTTGGGAGCTGGGAGTCTGAGCACCAATTCTGACTTTGCCAGTGGCTAATGAGCAAGTGTCTTCCTCTCACCAGGCCTCGGTGTCCTGGCCTGGAAAGTAAGAGGTTTGAACCTCTGGATTGTTAAGGCATTGCCGGAGCCAACCTTCCCTATGCCTGGGATTCAAACCCGAACCTAGAGACTTTGAGCAGCAGACAGAGCTGGATACCCATCCCTTCCCCACTTCCTTCTACTGGCCCTTCACGCACCGCGCACTACGAGCTGGCGCTCCCGGCTCACAGTGGCTGCTGCATTGCTGGCGATACACGTGTAGTTGCCGTTGTGCTTGAGGGAGACACTGGAGATCTGCAAGGAGCTCATGAACTCCTTGCTCTCGATGGTCACGCCGGAGCCCGAGATGATCACCTGCCCGTCCTTCCTCCAGGTGATGCGGATGGGCATGTCCCCAGAAGACACCACACAGGGGATGTAGAGCAGTTGGCCGATGGAGGCAGGTGGGAACTCAAAGGGCTGGATCAGAGGGGGCACTGGGAGGGAAGGGACGCTGCTGTCAGCCCCCATGCCTTAGCCCAGCCAGCCGCACCACCTCCCCTGCCTCCCCCTTGGGCCCCTCTTGACTCCAGTGCGGGCATGTCTGGAGCCTAAGCTGCGGTGGGGAGGATCCTCCCTTTTCAGCTCTGGCTGCAGCACCAGCCATTACCTCTGTGACAACTCAATGAGGCCACAGCAACTTCCCCATCAAGTGGGGGCAGAAGGGAGACAAGGAGACCTCCTTTCTGCAGTCCAGAGATTTCAAGGCTGGTTCTCCTAGGAACTGCTCCACCCTCCTGGGAACCTGCTGTCTGCCCCAGGCCCATCCAGAGAGGTAAGGAGGTGGCTTCTTGTGTACCCCTCAGATGCTCCTGCTCCCCCGGGAAGTGGCCAGGTGGACATGGTCACACCTTGGCAGCCCTTTAGATGCTGGGAAAGGTCTTGGTTCAGGAGCTCTAGGTCCAGAAAGGTGACATTTAGGAGGGATGTTACCTGCATGCCCTATTGGGCAAGAGCCACACCCCTTAGCAGGGCCCTTACCCACCTTCCCAATGTCATCTCCCACCTCACCCTTCAATCCATCACACAGCCCCATGCCTCAGCCGTGCCTGGGGGTGCCTGAGCGAGTACAGTGAGGCATTTGTACTCCTCACCTCCCACCATGTGTGGCCAGCCCAGGCTTTGGCCCAACTCATTCCTGACCCACCCAAATCCAGGTCCTTTGTCTGCCAGGTGTTCTGGGACTCTGGCCGTTCCTGGCTCCCTTCACTATGACTGCCTCTGCTCTTTGGGTTGGAGCCTCCCCAGTATTCTGGGTGGTTTGCTGGGTCTTGGATATCCAGACAGATTTTTCTGGAACCTTGACTCTAGTAATGGCCAACTGCTCATTGCTGGGATGTCCAAGAGGCTCTTCTGTTGGGGTCTGTGGAGCCAACCCACCCTCTGTTGTCTTTGTTTTTGTTTTCTTTAAGTGAGTGCCTAGATGAGGTCTAGGCTCCAGGCCTCCTTGAGTTTTGTGGTAGAATCATAGCAGAGCCCAGATCTGCTGCCCAGTTTATTTCCTGAAGCCCAGCAGTTCATTCCTTCCCACCAAGACCCAGAGCTGGAGCCTGGCAGGCCTGCCACCTGTCCTGGAAAGCCTGCCCCCTGCACGACTCTGCAGCCCTGTCAGCACCTCAATCACAGGGCACCAAGGTAGCCTTTGCATGACTACTTTCCCTGGCATCTGGGAGCTCCGTCAGGGCAGTAACCAGGGAAAATTATGAATCCAACTCACGCTTGGCAGGTGGGAACAGTAAATGAAAGAACATGACTGTAGACCATCCCCTGGGCTGATTTTAAATGATTACCTGTGAGGAGGGCAAGGGGTGGTGAGAGCACAGGGTGGGGTTCATCCAGAAAAAGAGAGGGGGCTCTGTGCTGTTTCTCAAGGGGCTGTGTTTTGCTAGAGTTTGGGAACTCCCTCTGTGGCTCCTCCAGAGCTGGCTCCTGTGGTTGAAGACCCTATGGACAGGAGCTGCAGCAGCGAGGGCTGCGGGACAGAGTGGTGGAGGGCAGCGGGCTGGGGCAGCTGCCCGGGAGGTGCCAAGTCTGCAGGGCTGTGCTCTGGGGCAGGATGGTCCAGGAAACATTTCCATGGAGGACAGAGCAGATAGAGACAATGGATAGAATTAGGCAGGAAGCTTGAGCTCAGGCAAGAGGAAAACTATCTCTCAGTAAGAAGGGATTTAGATAGCGGAACAAGTTATCAAGGCAGGTTAATTTCTTAATTAACTGAGTCATCTAATATGTATGCAATGCCTGCTCTGCGAAGGCTTCGGCTCTGTGTGGGCTCATGGAGGCAGGCACATGCCCATAACAAGCTCCAGAGCTTGTCCGCCGCCATGAGTATTGGACAAGCAGTGTCTGAACAAGGAGGCGCTGGACTCAGAGCCGAGTGCCCTCTAGTTGGGTGACTGCAGCTTCATGGGGAGGCAGCTTGGGGACTGTGAGGGAGCATATACACTCTTAAAAGCACGCATACATGTGTGTGTGTGTGTGTGTGTGTGTGTGTGTGAGAGAGAGAGAGAGAGAGAGAGAGAGAGAGAGAGAGAGAGAGAGAGGGGCAGGGCTAAGAGGCAGAGGCCAACTGGGTTTCCAAGGAACATTGAAGCTCCTGGGCAGACCAGTGAGGGAGGGTCGCCAGCACCCCATTTCCCCCCACCCCTGGGGAGTCAGACGTTCCCCTGGGGTGGCTAGAGCCTCTGCTGACCTGTGGGGGCAGGTGGCCAGACAACTCCGATACCCAGGCAGGCTCCTGCCCCAGCTCTCTGCTGTGGGTTGATGGGGAGTGAGGCTGTTGGGTGCTCAGGGTTCTCTTGGAGGAATGTGAGGAGCAGAGCTGCACACAGAATCCCTGGCTTGGGGATGGCCCTCAGAGAGCCTGCAGGTGGGGGCACCCTGCCTGGAAGGGAAAACACAGAGGGGTCCTGGCTTCTTGCTGTTTGCTGAATTCTAGGTGAACGCGGGGAATGGGGGGGACCAAGAAGCAGGTGTGGGGCTCTGGGGTGTGCCTGTGGGCAGCGGCCTGGACAGGGCTGCTTTCTGATCTGAGTCGGCAGCGCCTTCCCCAGCGCTCAGCGCTTAGCGGGAACTCGGCTAGTTGAACGTGTCTATTTCCACCCCTGGTAGACATTCCAGCAGCCAGGGCCCTGACCTCCTCCACGGTGATGGCCAGGGACTTTTGCAGGGCCAACCGCAGCCTGAATGGGGGCACAGGTGCCACGTCACCAGGGACTTCTCTCCAGAAGCCCTGCTCTAACTACAGTCTTCTTGGCAAGAGGGCAACTCGATCAGCGTAGAGGGAGGCGAGGCCAGGACAAGGTGCCAGGCCAGTGGGGGGTCCATGAGGCGTCTGGCCATGGCAAGACTCAAACCCCTGCTGGGGAGCTGGCAGCAGAGGGGCACGTGACCGCCAGCCCGGCCTGTGGGCACTCTATGTCTTCATCCCTCTGGGACGGAGCCTCTGTACTTCCTGGGCCCTTTGGCAGAAGATGGGTACTGGGGAGTGGGAGCACCTCTTCTCTGCAGCGGGGATGTTGGCAAGACTGTACTTGGGAGCCAGTCCAGACTGCGCTCTACCCCTGTGATCCAGGCAGGTCGGCTCCTCATCACCCTGCTCTCCCCCAAGCCTCAGCGCCCTCATCTGCAAAGTGCGGGTGGGGGAGATCAAGTCACCTCTGAGGCCCCAAGGCCAGTGTAGCGTCTAGTATTTTAGGAGAAATAACTTCTTCTCAGGAAGGCCTCCCTGGCTGCCTGTGCAAATTGTAAACCACTCACTCTACCCCCTACATGCTCACGCTCCCTCCCACTCCGTTTTCATGGCATTTCCCCTCAGAAGAGTTTCCTGAGACCAGGGCTCTAGTACCCGGAGGAGGACATGGTCAGTGTCGCTGAGGGAATGCACTGTTGCCATCTGAGCCCTGTCTGGCCACTAGGATGATGCTGCCCATCGGTGTGCCTGGCCCCACTGCTACAGAGCAGGGCTGCTGGCAGCAGCTGCCTTGGTGCCCCCGCCCCAGCACAGCTGGGCAACCAGCCTCAGTGAAACCCTGTGCCCTATTCTGGTGGGTCCCTCTAAACAATGCCTCTGACAGGACCAGGCCTGTGGCCAGGTGGGGGCTTTCTCTGAAGCCTGTGGTCACAGCAGCCCGTTCACTGGGGTGGAGGAGGAAGGGGCTCCTCCACAGGCTCCACCTGAGGAGCTGGGGCAGGGGCTGGGCTGAGCAGCGAGGGAAGGCTGCGTGTGGGTGGGGAACGCGGACATCGTGAATGAGGCTGAGGGTACATGTGTGAATGTGAGTGTCTCTCTCCCTTATGGTCTCCACAGGACTTGGCACCCTCCCCTGGTTCTGGCCTCCCTGAGCTGGGTTCTTTATTTGGCTCCAGAAGCCCCGAGAGGCCCAGCTCTAGGAATGGAGCCAAGGACGAGGCACCTGGTGGCAGTCCTGCCTCCTGAGTGAATAAGCATTCAGCCCCTGTGCCCAGAGAGGCTTTGATGCTACATCATTTTCCAGTTACCGGGCGCTCTAAAGACATCAAATCCAGGTTGGATCTATGTGC
Organism: Lasiurus cinereus; assembly: GCA_011751065.1. Classification (NCBI taxonomy): domain Eukaryota; kingdom Metazoa; phylum Chordata; class Mammalia; order Chiroptera; family Vespertilionidae; genus Lasiurus; species Lasiurus cinereus. Next base: position 42,270,768 of record JAAGEH010000005.1, read on the forward strand.
CCTCCTCCACAGCCTGGCTCTCCTCTGCCAGTTACTGCCACACCTACCAAAGTCCAAGAGGCCCTCAAAGCCTCCTTGCCTTCTCTTCCCTCAATCCCTCCACATTGCTGAGCCACAGTTGCCCCATCCGGGCAATATTTCTATGGCATCACCTGAAGCTGCCATTTGTGGCTCAGGAATTTGCCTCAGAGGAGGACATGGACAAAGGAAACATTTGTGTATATGTAACTGCCAGCACACATGATGGAAGTGTATGTGCAGGTGCGGACAGGTTGCATGTACATGTACATGGTGTGCGCCAATGTGTACATGCATTGCATTCATACACACAGATCTCTGCACATGTGTGTGCATGCATGTGCATGAAAATCTTGTGTGCTCTGTTGGCTCAATGTTTCAAAATTTATCAGAAGATAAGCAGTCCCAGGAGAAATGGAGTCAGCAAACCCTGGAGCAGCATGGCTTTGCCTGAACCACCCCACTTTCCCCCCCCCCCTGCCTCAGAGAGATGCAGGGCTTCCAGGTGGTCTCGAGCTTCTAGCACCCTGCCTGCCTGCACCTGGTCCTTCCCACATGGGGTTTCGGCTCTGGTCCTAAGGGAGGGGCCCATGTCCCTGCCAGACAGTTAGGGGTGGGGTTTAGAGCACTGCCCCCTGGCCCATCCCTTTCGACCTCGGCCAGTGCCCCTCTCCACACCCCGTACCTCCTCTGCCTCCTCTCTGAGGAGCTTGGGGAGCAGCACATCAGCTAATCAGGAGCTGCTCCTAATCAGTTCTGACAGCTTCTTTGCACAAGTGCATGCTAATGAGGTGGGAAGGGGACAGTGAAGAGGGGGGCGCTGAGCTTTGGGAATGGCAGGGCCACCGGTTCTCAGAGCTCCTCACACAGTGCTGCTTCATGGTCTGGAGAGGAAACAGGTGAAAACCCTGCTAGGGCTGAATTTTCAGCTGTGGAGGGTGGGATGCGGGAATGTGGGCACAGGCCCGGTATACCCGCCACATCCTACTGCAGGAAAGTCACGCAGCCTGGATGCTGGTGCATGGGCTCTGCCTCTAGGAACATACACATGCACACACTTGTACACCTGCACACATGCATGCACCCTCCTGGGCTGGGAGATATTGTTACTCGGTACTGCACAACCTCAACAGGCCCAGCGAGCCGCGCAGACGGAAGGCATCAAATTCAATTCATTAGGAATGATCGCTCCCTGAGTGGGGATGAATAATTGATGAGCAGCAGCTTTCACAATGTTCCACGTGCTCCACCACTCGCTGGAGGCCTGTTCTTTTTTCTTTTTTTTTTCCAAGCCAACAAACCAGGCCACATGCTCACTGGTGTGGGTGGTCCAAGAGAGTGGATCGGAGGTTGGATGTTTTAATATATGATGTTTACACTGAGAACTCTCAGTCTCCTGCTTGTAATGGGAATAGATCCAGGAGGCCCATGATACTGGGAGGGAGCACCACACGGGGGCTGCGGCCTGGGGGTCAGAGGTTCCTGCTAGGACCAGGTCTCTGGGCTGGGCAGAGGCCTCACGCTGAGAAGATGTCTGTGATGGCCCTCAGTCTGGCTGAGAAGTAGGAAGGTAGATGCCATATGGGACCCTGGGCCTGAGGTGGCCACAGGACACCCAGTTCTCAGGGCTCAAGAGAAGGCTTGCAGGAAGTCACTCTTAAGCCAGATGGCTGTCTAGCTTCAGCTCAAGAAACACACATCGTCTAGCGCTGTGACAGGTGGCGGGTACACAAGGAGGCATGTGACAAGCTCCAATGTGCCAACGAAGGCAACTGGTGACAAGGAGCATAGGAGAGAAGTACTGACCCCGCCTTCTGCCGACGTTCAGTGCCGCTGCCGCCCGCTGTCCCCAGACGCAGGCACCTGCTCGCTCTCTGTGGGCTCGAGGCCAAATCAAAGGCATGGTCCACCTCCCCGCTCATCCTTCTCCCAGTCACAGGCCTTCATTTCACCTCTGGCAGGAGCTTGGGACCCTCTGGGGTCCCCTGTGCCAGCAACTTTGCCCCTGGGCCCAGGCCAGCTTTCTTTTGGGGTATGTGTCCCGGCTGCCAGGGTGACACTGATGTCCAGGTGTTCTGATGGGGCACTATTTCTCCCCTGCCTCCTCACATCATCTGGGAACTTTCTTCCTCCCGGCCTGCCCTGCCCCAGCCCTGGGTCCTTCTGGGCTAGGTAGAGGCTGCCTGGCTTTTCCGGAACTCTTCCCAGCCAGGCCTGGTGGGACCCACTTCCCACCTCCCTGAGCAGCCAGGCCACCTGGCCCACACAGTCCCCAGGCCTGCCACTTCTAGGAGTGGATTTGAGAGGGAGCTTCACACATAGGCACAGTCCAGAACCAGTACATCCCTCATTTCTTCATGCAGCCATTTATTCGCACATTGATATTCATTTCACCCACAGACAGTCACTCAGTGGCTCCTAGGTACCAGGCTGGGGCTTGAGCTCCAGGAGGTGCTTCCTAGGCCTCAAGCAGCACCAGCAGGTCCGGAGCCGCCAGTCTGCACCCCAGAAGGGAGCCCAGGACTCAGCACCTGCTCCCTGCACCCTGCCTCCTGCTGCCTGTACACTCCTGGCTCCTGTCCCTTGCCACCTCCTCCTCCTGGCCTCTGGTGGGCCCTCCACGCTGATGTCAGGGTTACCTACAGAGCTGCCGTCTCCATCCTGGCCTCTCTCTCTGGATCCTCTGGGGCCAGTGATGTCCTGCCCTGCAGCCCATGGAGCAAACTTGAATGCAGAGGTCACCGTGGCCTTGTGTTTCCACAGGCGCCCACCCTGCCCCTGCCCCTCAGACACCCTGCAGAGTCCTCTCGAATGCAGAGGCCGCAGCCCCTGTGGCTGGCCACAAGCTGGGGGGCAGGCCTACCTTTGACGGCCACGTGGACGCTCTGGCTGATGGAGAGCTGCGGTTGGATGAGGACACTACACAGGTACTCGCCCTCGTCCATGCCCTTCTGCACATCCGTCAGCTTGAGCGTGCCGTTCTCAAACACCACCTGGCGGTGGTTGTCCGGCAGCAGCAGCGCGTCCTTGTACCACTTGATGGAGTAGTAGGGGTAGCCGATGACCCTGCAGTTGATGAGGGTGTCCCGCCCGGCAACAGCTGTGATGTTCCTCATCGCCCGGATGCTGGGGGGCCCTGGCGGGGTCAGGAGGGAGGAGAGGAGGGGCGGGTGGCCATCAGCTTGGGGCAGCTGCTGCCTGGGTGCTGTCCTCAGTGCTGGGCTCTGAGACCATCAGGGCGGAATCCGCTGGTGGGGAGGGTAGGGTGGCCTCATCACAAGGCTGGAGGTGGAGCCTGAGGGAACTGGGGGCATCCATGGTCTCTCCAGCATGCAGTTACTGGCTTCAATAGTTGCAAACAGACAGATGTCCATTCCTGCCAGGACATGGGTCCATCCCCTGAGGGAGGGCCCAGGAGGGCACCAAGGTCTCTCCAGGAAAGGCAGCTTGGGAGGGCGAATCCTCATTTCTGAGGATTTAAGATTTGGGGTTTAAATGGAAATGTGGACATTGTCATTTCCATTCAATTTGTGCATAATGCTGTCTGAAAGACAAGAAGGAGGTCTTCATTGGACAACTTCCCCCAGGTAAATGTGTTCAGTGGGCCCCTGAGAAGGGCCCCTGGTCACAGAGGGAGGGAGTGTCATCATTGGTCAGCAGGGCAAATGGTCCTGTGGGGGTGTGGGGGCTCAGTGGCACCATGCAGAGGGTGCTGGATGGGCACAAGAGGCTCAAGGCTCAGGCTCCCACCAGGAGGAGAGGAGCTGCCCCCAGGACCCTCCCAGGACCTGTGGCTCTGTCCTTTTCAGATGCCGAGGGATGGGCAGGGGCGGCCACATGGAGCCATGTGTTTCACGTGGGGTTGGAGACCTGCTTGGCTCAGGTGCACTTAGCCCCTCCCCTCCAGCGCCCCTGGTCCCCAGCCCCGCTCTCTTCCCTTGGGCCTCCTCTGTGCTTGGGTCAGAGGTCACTGGTAGGGTCAGATGAGGGCCAATCTGATGTCACAGGCTGCAAAGGGCTCCAGAGGAGATTTCTCATCACAGTGACTTAGAGAACTGAGACTTGGAGAACCTGAGGACTCCGCCCCTTGGAGCTGCCTGTCTTGGGGTGACCCCGTCCAGCCTGAGCCTCCTACTTTTGATGGCTTGAGTCTTGGAGAGTAGTGAGGAGGCAGACAGAGGATTGGGAGGAGAGGATGCTATGGCTCCTGCTGCTCACACCTCCTGGAGCATTTGGGGGACAGCTCCGTGGGGGTGCCCTCGGAACACAGCTTTGGTGGACATCCCTGTCAAAGGTCAAGTCTGGTCCCTCCTTCAAGGCCCTGGTGGGTTGGTGGATGCTGGCCTGCCACTTATATACCTGGGGCCAGAGAGATTGAATGGAGGCATGGGGACGGGCTCAGGGCAGGTGGCAGGAGAGAAGAAGGGAAAAGAAGTGGAGTGGGTGGGGATGCCAAGGCAATAAACTGTGCCCCCCCCTCCCCCACACGCACGGATGGACGACGGGACTGTGGAGGGCAGGGGAAGGGGAGAAAAAGGAAAGAGACCTCGACTAAAATCAAAAGGACAACTAAGCACGAGGAACCATCACCACGAAAGATGAGGACCACAGAGATGGCAAAGGGACTCAGAGCCTATTCTGATATTTAAATGTAGACAGGCACCTCTTACGTTTATTCGCGCCTGGTATTCGGCACTGCCCACTGAGTTCCTCGCGGTGCACCGGTACACGCCCCCGTCCCGGATCTGGGGGCCCGTGACATTCATGTGGCTGATGGTGGTGCCGTCGGACATGGTGTATTGGTTGGTGCGGTGGCTGCCGTCCCGCACAACGGGCTCCTCATCCAGGGCCCAGGTGACTGTGGGGGGTGGGGCCCCCTTGGCTGTGCACATCAGCGAGAACTGCTCCCCGGGGTTGACCACCTTCTCGCTGAAGGAGGAGATGATGCGGGGCGTGCCGTCTGCAGGAGTGCAGAGCCCCGTCAGGTCATTGAGCTGCTGAGCGGCCATCCCACCCGCCACCCCACCCCATGGGGAAGGAGGGGAAGCAGTGGCCAGGACAATATAAAGAACTCTCAGGTACATCGGTTCCCACGTTACTCATGAATCCCCATCAGGTGCCAGTCATTGCTGCTTAGGAATGAAGACTCCTGGGTTTAAATCCTCCCTCAGTCACTTTAGCTCTGTGTCTTTGGGCAAGTTACTGAACCTCTCTGAGTCTTTCCACTCGTCTCCATAGAGGATGGTAATAATAGCGATCTGAGTATAAATTCCTCATCTGGAGGCTGTGAGGATTAAACGAACTAATGCATTAAAGATGCTTAGGACAGGACTTTGTAAGTGCTTCTTAAAACATTACTCTCTCAGCTTTTCCCTTTCTACTCTCCCTCCTCCCTTTATTAATAAAGAAAGGTAGAGGTGCAGAGGTTAACTGTGTGTAGAACCAGGGCCTGACCCAGCTGGACCTGTGGAGTCAGGTTCCATTTCTTATTCTGGCAGAAGGGGGTTGGGAAGTGAGGGGTGATGGTGCTCTAGCAAACAGCCTGCAATTTGAGACTTAAAGTACAAGCCACCCAGAGGCTGTGGTGGTGGGGTCTGCAGCTGGGCCTGATCTTGGCTGACCTCACAGGCTAGCCCCAGAGATTAATAGTGCCCAGCTTCCTCAGGGATACTGTCCTTGTTCCCCACCAGGCGAGGAGGAGCCCTGGCCTTCCTTCCATACAGGATTGGTGTAAAGGGTAAAATGGGTATTAAAATCCCCAAACAAACATAAAAAAGAAAGCAAGGCAAATATAACATGCACTCCACACCCACCCACATGTCACATCAAAATGCTGATGCGAATCCAACATTCTGCCAGTCTCAGCCCCTGCCCATTTCTGGGGGCCCCTTATCTCAAACTTGGGGAGAACCTGTGCCTGGTAGAGCCAGGTGCCCGTTGGGTCACTGCCTGTTCTCCACTGCATCATTTCTGGGTATCCTTCCGCTCTACTTCCTGCCCTTCCCACCAGCCTCGTTTTCCATGTCCCTGCTCTAAGCTGACCGGCATTGCCCCTTGGGCAAATGACCGAAAACCTCAATTTCCTCAACGGTAAGACAGAACCATTAAACAAGGATCTCCCCAGGGCCCTTGGGCGGGTTAACTAAGGCAGTATCTGCCGGGGGCGCAGAAAGAGCCAGCCTAAGTCTCCCATCCGGGGGCAGGCAGGTGCCTGGGCCCAGGCACCTCCTGGCAGGACTTTGGAGTCTCGAAACCACGCTCTGAACGGGCTGCCCCGCTCACCCTCCAGCACCACGATGGCGAAGTCCTGGGCAGTCTGGGCCTTGCGGGTGGCGAAGCACTGGTAGGCCCCCGAGTGGCTCTTCTGGGCTGAGGCGATGAGCAGCGTCTCGTTGCTGAGCCCGCGGATGGAGATGGCCTCGTCGGGCAGCACCGGCTCCGTGTTGCGGTACCAGCGGATGGTGTACTCGGGGGAGCCCATCAGCGTGCACGAGAGGATGACCGTGCTGCCAATGCCGGTCTTTAGCTTCTTTGGTGTCAGGGTCACATGGAGGGGGTCTGGGCCAGGCCGGGGAGAGAGCAGGGCGAACGGGGGAGAGAAGGGCTGTGTGGGTGAGTGTGCCTGTGGGTGCACCGTGATCATCAGAGGCCCTGGTGCTAGCGCCTTGGGCGTAGGGGGCTGGGACTGGTGGATTCCCCTCTCTGGGCCTCAGCTTACTCATCTGTGAAATGGCAGTCAGGGCAAGGGATGTCTCTGCATCTGCTGTTCTGAGAGGTTGTGCTTTCTGGGGTCCTTTGCTCTGAGGGACTGTGGCGCTCCCTGGCAGATCCTGACTGGCTCATCATTCTGCTGTCACCCACCCCAAATGCCAGGGAACATCCTGGACCCACCTCTCACCCCACAGAGCTATTCCTGTCTTCTGCTGGTCTGCCTTCCTTGATACACCCCAGGCCATCTGCTCCTCACCCACCACAGCTGCCCTGCTGCAGACCTGGCTCCTGGCCTGGCTCCCGACAGTCTGCTCATCCCTGCCTCTGCCGCCTGCCACTGCCCCGCTCAGAACTTCATGGCCCAGCAGCTCAGGGTGGCATTTAAGGGCATCAGACCCCATGGGACCTGCCCCTCATCTCAGGAGCAGCCTCTAGAGGCAGTTTGCCAGCACCCCGTGGGCTACTCCTGCCCTAGGTCCCGGCCTGGAGTGTCGCCACCCCTTTATCTAATTCCTTCTCATCCTCCACCCTGAGCTCAGGGGTTATCTCTTCCAGGAAGCCTTCCGCTCCCTTTGCCCCCCACAGGCCTGGTTCAGGGTCCCTCTTTGGGCCTCCCTGGGTGCACTAAGGCCATGCTAAGCATGTGGTCTTTAATCACCACTGTGTCTGTCTCTCCCCTTAGACTGTGAGCCACCTGAGAGCCGAGCAGTCCCTGATGGGCAGAGGATCGAGCCTGCAGCTGAGATGACCAGAATCGAACCCCGAACCTCTATCTTTCTATCATGCTGCTTCCTGAGTCCTGTTCATCAATGGCCACACTGGCCACCTGGTTCCCAGCCCCAGGCGGCCTCTCTCCCCTCATCTTCATGGCCCTGAGGAGGCCGAGACCCCTCCAGGAGGTGGCCAACAGGAGACGAGACACTGAGGCCCATCTGGTGGGTGCAACCAGCCTGGGCTGCTCATGCCAGCTCTCCCTCCTGACTCCTAGCCTCCGTCTGTGCCCAGTGGGACAGGCAGCCCTGCTCGCCCATCAGGCCTCCCAGCCCTGCCAGATGCGCTCTCCTCACTGTCCTGCTGGGCATGGAGGCAGCATGGGTGGGAAGTTTGGTTGCAGAATTTTTGGGATGAGTAGGAAAAGGATGGCTTTCCCCTCCATGACCCTGGCCGAGAGGGGCTCTTGGAGAAGATGGAAGACAGAGAAGCCACGTCACTCCCCCTTGAAACCAGGTCTCCAGCCTGGGTGTTGGGGAGGGTGGGAGCTGAGGAGAACAGCTGTGCGTGGGCACACAGGGCCGGGGTGCCCACCACTGTGGGCAGTGACTTGCTGTGCACCTGTGTGTGTGCCAGGATGTGACCATGCACAACAGAGGGATGTGTGTGTCTGGGTATGTGCACACTGTACATGTGCACGCATGTGCAGGTCGTCTCTCTCTCTCTCTCTCTCTCTCTCTCTCTCTCTCTCTCTCTCTCTCT
>JAAGEH010000005.1:42278979-42321364 GCA_011751065.1 Lasiurus cinereus
TCTCTCTCTCTCTCTCTCTCTCTCTCTCTCTCTCTCTCTCTCTCTCTGTGTGTGTGTGAATACCTGCTTACCTGTATGTGGACAACATATTACTCAGAGTCAAGTTTGCTCATTTTCCAGGGATTTGGAGTTATGTCCTGACCTGTTCCCTAAGACCGTGTATGAGTGTGAATGTGAATGTGAGTGTGAGCGTGATTGTGTGTGCAGCAGGAGAGAGGGGAGGGGAAAGGTAACTTAGACCAAACCCTTTTGGACAGTGCTCAGTGCAGGAAGTGGGGGGTACCCTGGTCCCTCTGTCAGCCTCTCTGTGCCCTAGCCTGTGTGTCAGAGGAAATCCAGACAGTGGCGCTCTCAGTACTCTCGCCCACGTCTCTGGATCTCACTGTCACGCCCAGAACATTCCTAGGGCTCCTCCTGCTCTTTTAGGGTCTCAGTGAATTCCAGTCGGGGAGCCCCCTCAGCAGAACAGATCGACACATCAACCTGTTGGAACCCCTGGGCTGTGCAGAGGAGGCTGGGCCCCATCTGAGCTGAATGCGGCACCAGGCCCCGGAGGAGGGCCCAGGAGAGGTTGGGCTCTCTGGTCCTCCCCAAGGGCCTGCAGACCTGCAGCTCTGTGCTCCTGAGACCTGGTGAAGGGGGTGGTGGGGTGGGTGATGAAGGGAGTGATGAGGGGGCAACATGGGGGTGGGTGGGAACACCTTAGGTGCTGCCATCAGATACCATGTTCAGGATTCAGGCCACTGCTGCCCCGTGGGGGTGAGACCCCAGAGTGTCTCCGAATCTGGCCCCAGGACTGCCAGCAGCTCTCTGCAGCCCACAGAGCAGACACTCAGAGTCAGACTCGGTGCCAGAGTGAGGAAGGCCTCTTCACTTTACAGAAGGCAATGTGAGGCCGGGCCGGCGGAGTTGCGGGAGAGAGGGATGGTGCAGAGGGTGCCCCTGGGCCTCACCAATCCTGCTCCAGGGCTCTTCCCTGGCATCAGCCCTCTGCCTCCCCTCCCCTCTGCACCCAGGGCCTCTCTGCTCCCCAGGGCCCTGAGCTGGGCAGTACGCCTGGGCAGTTTCCACCCGGTGTCTGATGGGACAGTTATGTTCTCTTTAATGCAGCAATGTCTGCTGGTTTTCCTTCGTACAGACACTGTCTCCTTCCACAGCCAGAAACCCTATAAACCTGTCCCCATCACCCACTTGGGCCCCTCACTCCTTGTGACCTCTGGGAGGTAGAGAGCCAGGGATTCTGATCCCATTGCACAGAAGAGGGCACTGAGGCTGTGTCCCGGGGTGAGCTGCCCAAGGCCAGTCACTCTCTCATCGTGCCGGAGCCAGAGGCAGTCTCCTGCTTTGCCTCCCAGCCAGGAGATGGACCCAGTGTGGCCAGAGGCAGGGCAGCTGCCCCAGACACCTCCCCCCCGCCCTTGGTGCTCTTAAAGGCCACTGTCCAGGATGGGGCTGGAAGAGCAGCTTCTCCACTCACCTATGACCGTGAGGGTGCCTGTGGCCTCTGCTGAGCCAAAGGTGTTGGTGACTTCACAGATGTAGGTGCCGCTGTCCTCGGTCCGCAGGTCGCTGATGGTCAGTCCTGTGACATGGTTGGTCCAGCGGTTGTCGGCTGGGAGGGGCCTGCCATCCTTGAGCCAGCGAACGGTGGGGGTGGGATAGCCTGAGGCAGTGCAGGGGAGCTCCACAGTGTGGCCGGCCCACACCTCCTGAGAGTGGAAACTGTCCAGGATGACGGGGCCGGACTCGGCAGGGTCTGGAAGGCAGAGTGCGTGGGTGGCCCTGGCTGGCCCTGGGCTGGGTGCCGTGAGGCTGGGGGAGGGAAGGCAGTTCTCGGAGCAGGACCCTGCTGCCCACTGGTGCCCAGAGGAGCAACATTCAGTGTGGGAGGGTTCTCGGGTTCTCCCTGAGCCAGTCACTGACCCAAACTCCTGCTCCTGCTGGACGAAGGCCCTGAAACCCCGGGCTGGGAGCAGGGGCTGGGGAAAGATTGGCTGGCTCAGCGAGAAGGACAGACAGACAGGGAACAGGAAGGGAAGAGCCTGAGGTGCAGAGGGAGAGTGTGTAGCCCCTCACACTGCAGCCCATGCAGGCTGGCCAGCCTCGGGAGCAGTTAGTCCATGTGGTATGAGAGCCGTGGTCTGGGGCTGGCGATGATGGGGAAGGCTTGGTCTAGGCCTCAGCCTGGCCTGTGGGTGCCCCTCAGGATGGGGGACAATTGCCTGCCCTGTACTGTCACCCCACCAGCACTCGGCCAGATAATGCATTTCCCCAGCACCCAGAAGGGCTTGCAAGCTAAGCCTTTTGCAAACACCCTCATTGCCCCTATTACCCACTGTTTGCTTTTCCAAACAAAGAGAAGGCAGTGACGCAGGACCTGAGTCCTAGACTCTGAGGCCCAAGGCCTGAGCAGGTGGGTCCACGAGTGAAGGCCGTGCCACTTCCAGGTGGTGCCCGCTGCTCGACCTGGCTGGAGCTCTCCCTGACAAGCCTTCTGGGCTCCTTCCCCTGGGGCCTCCCCTGCTGGGACAGCTCCTCAGGCTCCCCTGTAGCCATAGGAAACAATGCATGCCTTCCCTGAGCTACAAAGCCTCAATGATTAGTTTCTACAGCACTCCTGGCCTGGCCCGTCTACACTGCCTCCCATCTCATTTCAGCCGCTCCCACTTGTGGGTCTCCTCTGTGTCCCCACTTCCTGGGCCAGCTTCTCCTCCTCTCTCAGAGCAGCTTAAGCACCAATCCTTGGGACGGTACCCCCCCTGCCCCTCTCCCTGGACAGGCCACTCTCGCTGGGCTCCCAGAACTTCCTTTTTCCTTCATTTTATTTTCAAACAATCTCTTCTTTTTAAGAAAGATTTGAAAGTGTAATATATACACATGAAGGTGTGGGTGAGTGCACAGTATGTGAAAAGGGAGGTTCCCCCCTTCCACCAACCCAACTCTCTCCCAGGAGAAATCACTGTCCCGTCCCCCACAGCCCTTGCCAGCAGCAGAGAGCACCAGGGGACTGTGGGCACCTTGGGGCAGTGTGGACCCATCCCTACACCTCCCGGTCTGGCACCGAGCAGGGCCCGGCTTAGCACCATTTGTGTCTGAGGAGGATGAGCAGGGTGCGCAGTGTGGACAGGCAGGTCCCCCCACTGCAGAGCCTCCCAGGCTCAGGGCCCTGCAGCGCTGGTTCAGGGGCCTGGTGGGCTCCCCTGGATGAGGACCTGAGACCAGAGCGAGGCAGCGACCTGCTGAGGTAAGACCACAGATCCCAGAGCAGAAGCAGGTCGCCCACACCTGGCTCAGCAAGTGGGATGGGGTGGACTCATCCAGTGTTGAGCACACTCAAGGGTGATGGAGCCCCTGCATCCTCTTGGGCTCAGGGCAGTTCCATCGCCCCAGCTCAGCTCCCTGGAGGGGACCTGGGCTGGACTTCCTAGAAGCTCTGTTCCTTCTGCCCCCCACTGCTCTTGCATGAGTCCAGCTAGAACACATGAGACCCTGAGCAGATGCAGGGGTCACAGGTCACCAGTGTCCTTGGGTGAGTATGGTGCCTCAGCACTTGCTTCCTCATCTGCACGAGAGGCAGAGGGGTGGGCGCCTCCAGCATGACAATGTGTGAGCTCTGGCTCGACAGATGTGGCACCGCCGTGCAGACATGGCAAGGCCATGTGGATGTGCCGGGCAACTGCTCTTAGGCCTCCCTGCCTGCCAGTTCCTGAGGCTCTAACCTCACCCCCTGTGGAAATGGTTGGGATAAACAAACACTGTGCCAGGGAAAAATTACTCAGTGTGACACTTAATTGATGCAAAACACACAAATTCTGTGGCACACGCGGAATTTACAAGCAGAGGGGCTGACAGGCCTCGGAGGAGGGGCAGGGGATTAATCAGCGAGGCTCAGGCGTGAAATTAGATTCTGAGGGAGAGAAACTGCTTTTCTTTTCGGGAGCACAGGAAGCACCGTGGCGTGTGCAGCCGGGGCTCGGCACTGCTGGGCCAGAGGGGGCTGGGGAGAAGGGTGCTGGGCTCTGAGAAACCCTGAGTGCCAGGCTGGGGGCCCCCAGGCACCCGGGGAGGCTGAACAGTGCTTCCCGGAAGGACACCCCAGACCCGGCTCCGGCCCTAGCTCTGGACTCTGTGACCTGCGGAGCTTGTTCTAGTCTCAGCCTCTCTGGCCCGGGGCTTCTCTTTTATAAAAGCCACCACACGCCTTGTCCACAAGCGGAGCCCCTGAAAGCACTTGTAGCCGGAAGAAAGCACCCGATGCATGGGGGTTAGTAGTAGGCTGTGTTTTAGGGACACGGGCTGTGTTTTAGGGATGCACACTGTTCTTGCAACTGCCTCCTCTACTTAGGAAAATACAAAACACGGACATTGTCCCCACACCCCATGCCTGGGAAATGTAGAAGGAGTAAGAACCAACAGCAATAGCAACAGCACTCTTCCAAGCTGCCTGCAGCAGGACCCTATTTAATTTGCATGACCCTCAGGGTACATTTTGTCACACCCACCTGACAGAGGAGGTGGTAGAGGCTTGGAGACCTCATTTCTCTGATGCTGGTTTCACAGCTGGTGCGCAGTGGGGCAAGGCCGGAAGTATGGCTGCTTCATGTCATGGCTCCCCTCCTTCCCTCCCTTTCACTCCATCTATCGCTCTGAGGATGAAGGAGCTTCTGAAGTGGCTGTGGCTCTCACCCTCATCTATGCCCATCCACAGCGCTCGGCCCCGTGCACGGGCCCCACCTATTCTTCTTGCCTTTGGGCCTGGGATCAGGAGGGGTGGCCATTCCTTGGGGGTGTGCCGGGCTCAGACCACTCGGCCACCAGGTGCCTCTCCCAGATACCCTGCTACCTCTCCCATCCCTGATCTAGCTGCTGGCCCAGAGCTTCTCGCTGGGCAGGGTCATGCCTTTCCAGCTCCAGCCCCAGGGGCTCACGAGGCTCTGGCCATAGAATGAAACATCTCAGCTGAAAGCCGCAGTCCCTGGGACTGCCCCCACTCTCACTCTGGAAGTGGGTCTGAAATGTTGGAGGCTGAGACCTGACAGGCACTCCCACCCTACTCTCCTCTCCACAGCCTCGCTCCAGATCAGTTGTATTTTTGCCAAGACAAGCAGCTTGCAGACAGCCTGGTCGCATCCCATCCCGTTATAGCAGGGCCCTCCCCTGGCTCCCTTGCTCTCTTCTCTCCGCTCTCTGCTGCTCCCAGTAGGTCCCTTCCATGCTGTGGGATGTCTTTCTCTCCTGCCCTAAGCCTCTCCCCTTTGTCTATCTGGGTGCCTTCCTGTTCTCATTTCCGTCTCTCTATATGGACTGTGTGTCTGATTCTCTGCCCACCCTCTCCTCACAGCTGGTGGGCCATAAAGACTGAGGGAGAAGGGCTGGCATCTCCTCCAGTTTAACGATTGTCTTTTCTGAGGGAATCCCGTTATTTCTCTATAAAGTGGAGGTGAAATTAGTAGGATAGAGGACTAAACATTTGTGCCAAGGGAAAGGACAGGCTGCAGGAGGTGGGGTGACTGTGCCTTCCCCACGTTGTGTGGGCACCATGAGGATGAGAGCGAAAGCAGCATGCACAGACAAGTCCCTGTGACCCGGATGGAACCACGGACACATTTGGGAATTAAGTGGCCGATCCCTATGTCAGTCCCGAAGATGGAGTCAGGTAGTGCAGCCTCCTTTCCTTAAAACCTTATGACAGCACAGTTCCCTTTGGCATTGGTTAATTCCATAACTGTTTATTGAGTATCTACTATGTGCCAGGCATAGGGCCAGGTGCAGGAGACACCAGGAGGCATCAGAGAGCCTGATCCTTGCCCTCCTGGCTCCTGTTCCCTTGGTCTTGCCTATACATGAGAGAAGAACCTGGCAAAAGCCACCTGCTGGCCAGGGCAGTCCTCCCCACATCACACCACATCAGAGGTGCTGGCATCAGAGCTGTCACCCAGTTCAGCGCCTCTTCCAGAGGCCCAGAGAGGTGGCATGATTTGGAGAGTCTGGTCTCCAAACCATCAGGCTGTCCTCCTTCCCAAAGCGGCTCCCATCCCATCTCTTCAAGAGTAGAACTTTTCAAACTGCAGGCTACATGATTAGAAAGTTGTCACTCCCCAGGGATGAGATCGTAGCCAGGATTTAGGTGAACTGGTTGGGAGAGGATATGCAACAGGGAAGGTGAGAGCGCATGGCCTGCAGGTGGCAGGAATCACCAGTGACTGCGAGACCCTGAGGAGCACAGCCCGGCCGGCTGGGGGTGGCCCCTGTTCACCCTCTGGCTGAGTGTGCATGTGGGGTTCCTGGCTCCTTCCCTGGGGGTCAGCTGCTGGGAGTCTCTGGGGTCAGAGTGTGAGTTCTGGTAAAGCACTGGCTTCCCTAAGCTCTGCTTTTCTCATCTGTAGAAATAAGAGGAGCAACACACACCTCACCGACAAGGTTTGGTGTCCCTGACAGACAGCACAGGAAGGGAAGCACTAGCAACAGGCTTCAGGGAATCGTAGCCTCCATCCCTCCTTAAGCTGCAGTAATCACTCCAGAAGAATCCTTTATTTAATGTGGACATATTTGTGTTCACAAATACTCTTCTGCCTACTTTCGAATGCTGTGAGGTGGGGTACCACAAAAAATGTACATGTAGTTATAAATAGATAAAATAAAATCTTAAGAAATACTTAGAGATAGAAGGAAAATAAAAAAGCTCCCTAATCCAACTAATCTAATGAAATCTAAGCATTGTTATGGTTGAGCATCAGATTTTATCTATAAGCTTCCCAGCAGTGGAAGGCAAAGGTGAGGTGGGGCAGGGTCGGGGGTGGTGGTGGAGGGGTTGTTCCCGTAACTCTCATTGTTTGACAAATAGTGACACAGTTCCTCAGGAGAGTGGGCCTTCCTCAGGTATAGACTCCTATATATAATTTATCTTTCACATCCTTATATGAAGGGCACTCCAAAACAAACTGGGCAAGGTTTGCCTCAGTGGTTCCAGACCAGTCCTTTAACCTTCTCTGAGTCTCTCTGATCCATGGTGTGGATATGCCTAGTCTCAGGGCTGGGCTAAGGCGCCCTTCCTCCTCTCCTGCTTACCCTCCCGCCCTGCCCCACACCCCGGCCTACCTGTCACAGAAAGGCGGGCCCCATTGCTCTGCCGGGTCTCCCCGCTGTACTTGTGCTTGGTGATGCAGCGGTAGGTGGAGAGGGCATCCTCCTTCTGCACGTCGGAAATGTACAGCCCTCCGTGGAAAGTAATAAAAAACCTGTTTTCTGGAGACACAAGCAGGATGTGGCCCATTACTCCCCGATCTGAGCAGACACCAGAAACACCAGAAGCAGCAGCTAGTCTCCCCCCTCCGAGGCCCCCCCCGCCCCCCCCCCCCTACTGCCCAGGGAGAGGAAGGGAAGGGGAAAAGGGTGAAGTTGGTGCAGGCTCAAAGGCAGGGTAATAGTTCCGATAGATGAGGAGTCTCTATATGCAAACAAACAGAAGTCACAGTAATTGTTCCTTTAAGTGTAAACTCCTCCGCTTCTGGGTTTTACAGAAAGACATGGGACTTGAGAGTCAGAAAAGATCTGGGTTCCAGTATGACCTTTCCTTTGATTGGCTGTGTGACCTTGAGAAAATTACTTAACCTCTCTGAGCCTTATCTGTACAAGGAGGTGCAAATACTTCATACAGTGGCTTGAAAGATTAAAAAATAACCAAGTGTCTGGTACAAGGTAAGTGCTCATTTGGTGAACAAAAGTCCTCATCTATCTTACTCTTTGCAAGAGCTTGCAAAGGTCTTTCATATCACTGCGTTTTTGTTCTTACAACTGCCAGAGATGTCATCTCCATTGTCAGGACACAGCCCTAAGTGGACGGGACTCAGGCCTTCTGGCTCCAGCTCTCCCTCTACATTGAACTAAACACAGGCCTGATCCTCTTCTCACAATTTCCAGGATTTTAACTGGAAATTAGAACTGGAGGAGTCAAAGCTGCTTTTACTAGTAAAAGGGGAGCCTGTGAACCTGAGAGTTGGGGAGGGGCTTGCATTTATTTGGCTTTGGGCTTGCTTAGCTCAGGTCCATGTTCTCCCACCCTAGACCCAGCTGGACAGAGACTGAACACTAATTCTGCCACTCTCTGGCCCCCGCCCCCTCTTGGCCAGGTGGGCAGGGGAAACCCCCACTGCAATGGGAAAGGGCAATGCCCACAGGTGCTCCCCCTGGACAGCCAGGGCCCCAGGACCAGGAATATTGGCCCCTGGGATTTTAGGTGAGGAAGGCATGCTGTGGTGATGGTGGCGGGGAACTGGAGTTTCTATAGTAACAAGCAGCTGCTGCATCTGATATTTCACATCCTTCATTGTCCTCATTCCCCCTCCTCCCTGCTTGTGCATATTTAATTGCAGTAACATTTCCAGACACAGTGCCCGCCTCCTGAAACAAAGGCGCCTGGAGCTGCAGGGGAAGGAGAAAATGGGGTATTATGTTGATCCCTGGGGGGCACGTGTGCAGAGAGTCAGTGATGGGCCTGCTGGGAAGGGGGAGCCAGAGGCCTGTGGAGGAAGCAGCACAGTGAGAGGGGAAAGCGGCCAGCCAGCCAGTGAGGGGTCTGAGGTCCAGGACTCCTCATATTGCTGGCCTCCCAGGCTGGCTCTGGCAGAACTTCCTGGTGGCCTGGCAGCTCACCCTCCTTACCCACGTGGGACCAGCCACCCCTGGGATGGTGGGGAAGCCTCCATTCCACAACTTGGCTCCTCCTCCTCCTCGGGGCAGGCTGGTCTAGTGGCAGGATGGAGGGCGGAGGGCGTGGGAGCCAGGCCTCTGCCAGCCCCTAGCCTGAGGCAATTTAGAAATGTGTGTCAGGGACCATTTTTAAAAATATATATTTTTATTGATTTCAGAGAGGAAGGGAGAGGGAGAGAGAAACATCAATGATGAGACATCATTGATCAGCTGCCTCCTGCACTTCCCCTACTGGGGATTGAGCCCACAACCATAAAGGATTGAAATGAGTGTCTTTGTGAGGAAGTGAGTTTCGTGTCATCAGGGGTATTTGAGTAGAGGCTGCAGAAACACTTGGCATAGAGGACGTACATATAGAAAGAAATTAATTAGATCATCTATAAGCCTCCCCCCACCCCAGCAATTCATAAATGCCTAACTCAAAAAATGGCAGAGTTGCGAGACCCCTTGGCATCGATGACGGCAGTGTTTGAAAATCAGGGTGCGTGCCCTCATTCCCCCCAGGGCCTTTACTTGTGATGATTCTTTCTGTGCCCGCAATGCTCTTTCCTTGGCTCACTCCTGGCCTCGCTCAGGTCTACACTCAAAGGTCAGGAGTTGGCCTTTGAAGAGCCACCTCCTAAAATAGAACCTTAAGAGCATTCATCTCAGGTAAAAACTGCTGTTTGACCTGGAAGCTCACATAAATCCATGCCACGTCACAAAGGTTATTCTCCTGTGCCTGAGGACCAGAACCATAAGAGATTGATCCCTGTTGACTCAGTGGCTCCAGGAGTTGAGACTAAAGATGACCTTTAGAGATGATTTACTTTGCTCAGTTTTACAATTTGCTTTCACAAGATAGGTCCACATTCCAATGTCTAGCAGCGGGTGGTGGGGAGATAAGGAGCAGTCAACAGGAACCATTGCTGTCCTCTGAAACCCACCAACCCCCTCCTAGGCTGTTTGCAGATTTTAGAACAAGGAAAAAAGAAAAATGTGGTTTGGATCTTTAAAAGGGGCTGCATACCCCTGAGACAGCGCAGTCGTGAGTGTGTGGAATCCACCCGCGTGTGGTGCCCTCTCGGCTGTCGCTGGCTGGCCAGCTCAATAAATCCTTGCTTGCTTATTACCAACTTAGCAGCCTCCGTGGTCATTTACAACTGGTTGTGGAAGTCACCCCACTACACCTCCAATGGGGTTAGACAGCCGGACCTCCAGCATGGAGTCCTGTCCTGTAGTACCCCTTATCCTGAGGGCTCTCTCCTGCTCCAACCACTACTGTCACACTGCAATGCTTTGGGCCACTGTGATCCTTGTCCTGGTCCCCCTGCTCAGCTGAGTCCAGGCTGGGACATTAAAGCAAGACTGATGGTTTGGAGCCGGCAAAAGGGATGCAAACACAGATGACTACAGGAGCAGGGCAGTCTGGAGCACGGACTGTGGCTGACCCATCTTCAGAGGGAGGCATTGCAGTGAGTAAACCCACACTTCCCAGGAGCCCTTCAAACATGAGAAGTCCCAGGGCAACTGGGCCCAGGGAGAAGGGCAACTTCTGCAGCGTGCCTGAGCCTGGCCTTCCCTTGTCCCTCACAGGGGGACCCAACCACAGAGGTCACTGGTCCAGGATGGATCCCATTCGAATCCCAGGGCGTGTGGTACGGTGGAGGCAGGGGCACGCTGCCTGCTATGGACAGAGACGTCCTGACCCTGAGCTGCCTAACCCAGATGCCCCCTCTTCTGCCTCTTCCTCCTCCCCCTCCCGTGGCCCCAGCAGGCCCCAGAGGGTGTGGAGCAAGGAGGGGAGGGGAAGAATGAATGGAGCATTGCCTGGAGACCAGGCTTGGGCCAGGGCAGAAAAGCCACTCAGTCCCTTTTGGAAGGGAAAAGATCCTAACTTGTCATGGTCCAGGTCTGTTTCCCTTGGCGGCCTTGAGATGCCAGCCTCTGAGCGCCCTGACTGGTCCCCAGGGAACTCCCGATTCCAAAAGAGAAACTGCAATCCATACCGGTTACCATTACTGCTCTGTCCATACAGACATAAAAAACAGCGTGTCAGCCGGAGCCCAGAGCCTGCGAATGAGACTAGCCAGCAGACTGCCCCATCAGCAGGCTGCCCTCTCTCCTAGGCCCTGGGAGCGTGGTGCGGGGCAGGGCGGGCTGGGTGAGCAATACCTCTGGGCTAGGAGGAATGAGCCCTGTCTGGGGCCCAGCACCTGGGCAGCTGGCAGGGAGCACCTGCCTCCCCTTCCTTCCGGGTGTTCCTGCTGCTCCGAGGGCCTGGGACACCCAACAGCCCGTTTTGAAGAGCCCCAGGAAAACCCAGGCGTCCTTCCTGCCCTTGGATTCTGGACCCCAGGACTGCAAGGCTCCACCCAGACCCCAAGGACAGACTTGTGGTGCAGTGGATGGGACACAGCGTGGGAGTTAGGAGCTGGGGTTCACGTCCAATTCTGGTGCTGGCTGCCTGGAAGCCCTAGATTTTCCTGCTGAGGGCTGACTTGTGTCCCCCCCCCCATTCATATGCTAGAGCCTTCACCCCCATGGTGGCTGTATTGGGAGATGGGGCTAATTAAGATGAAATGAGGTTATAAGGGTGAGGCCCTGACCCACCAGGACCTGTGTTCTTATAGGAAGAGACCCAATGAGGCGTGGGCACAGTGGGAGGGCGTGTGAGGACAGTGGTAAGGAGAGGCAGAAAAAGCACTCCTGCTGGCACCCCCATCATGGACTCAGCCTCCAGAACTACCATTGTCCAGGACCCTAGCCTGGCATTTTGTGACCCAGGCATCTGCCCTGCCAGGTAAGTCCTGGCATTTTATTATGTAGCTCCAGAAAACAGCTCCTCGCTCAGGCGTGCTTGCCCCAGGGACTCTCTGATGCTCAGAGTCTGGGGTTGGGCCCTGTGCTCTGGAGAACTGGGATGAGGCTCTGGCTGGTTCCTCTCAGTGCGTAGAGCATCAGCTTGTGTACCAGAGCGTCCCAGGTTCAATTCCGGTCAAGGGCATGCACCTTGGGCTCGGGCAGGAGGCAACCAATGGATGTGTTTCTCTCACATCGATGTTTCTCTCTGTCTTTCCCTCTCTCTTCCACTCTCCCTAAAATTCAGTGGGAAAATATCCTTGGGTGAGGATTAGAAAACAAACTAACAAAGAACTGAGGTGAGGACTTTGAGGTGGAAGCGGGGAGGACAGGTGAGCTGACCCTGATGTCAGCAGGTGCACTATGAGGTTGCACTCCCAGAGGGGGAGGTGGAGGCTGAACCCAGACTTGCAGTGGGTAAGGACTGGGTGCAGGAGGCATTGCTCAGGAACGAGGTGGGCAGGAAGCCAGTCCTGGGCATGGGCCTGCGTCCAGGCAGAGCCCCATCTACGCTGGCTCTCAAACTTCGAATGCAACCCAGCCCTGCGTGTGGTACTCAGGACACGAGAAGCAGAGGGTCATGGCTGGTCTGGGTTACACACAGCACCAATGTCAGGAGAAGCTTCTGCCTGGCTCACTGCTCTTTCCCTTGGAACTGAAGTCAGGCGGAGCCTACCCATCTGGGCTCTGAGGATATAGCAGGGATGGGAGGGGGCCTTGACTACGGAAGCTGATTGGGGGCACACAGAACCAGAAGCTATGCCCTGTCCCTGGCTGGTGGGGAGAGTGAGGGCAGTGCTAGTGCTGGGGCTCGAGCGTCATCGGTGGCACCCTCACGCGGCAGCTAAAGACCTCATGGCGGGACACTCTCCGTGTGACAGGCGGCAGCTCCCCCACCTGCTTTCTGCACAAGGTTCTTTAGGGGCCTGGGAAGCACTATGATCTCCACTTCACCTTCCAAGTATGGTGCAAGGCAGGCCTGGGGCTTGGCGGGCCAGGCTGTGATGGGCACAGCACACCACATGTGCTGCCGGGATTCTTGGGGGAATAGCCACCTCCAGAGGTGAGAAGGCAAGTGGCTAAACAAGACTGGAACCTGGGGTGATGCCCTTTAGGAGAGAGTAGCCAGGCCTCGTCTTTCTCTGCTCTCTGAGCTCTACAGGGTCCTCCAGAGGCTCCACCAAAGCTCTGTGCCCGCCGTTTCCTGTGAGAATGACATGAGTTGATGCGTGTGCCCTACGCAGCACCTGGCACGTGATGGGTGGTCAGTGAGTAGTTGGTAAGTGACAATGAATTAGTGATTAGATGAATGTGTGCCTCTGGTAAGGGGGGCTCAGAACTTGACCTGGGCCTTAGCCTCCAAGTGCAGGTTCTGCTCATGCTGACACCACTTCCCTACTGCAGTGGAGGGAGTGCGTGGGGCACAGGGAGGAGCCGGGAGGGTGTGGGGCACACGCAGGTAGGAGCCAGGCTTGCTGCCATGCCTCAAGACTGACAGCTTCGGGTAGCTGAGCTCCGGAGGGGTCAGCACTGCCTCTGGAGTGTCCCCGGGACCTGGAGGACCCTGGGGTGTGAAGCTGAAACATGACAGGGAGGAGAACCCGCAGGGGTTGTGGTGCAGAAACAGCGGCTCCTTCCCTCTCTCCCGAACCCTTTTCTCTAAACACATCGCTGCTTCTCTCCCTGGGGATTAACACACATCTCTCATTCTCCTGGTGCAACAAGATTTTATTTCTAATTATGCTGTAATAAAACGGAGAGCTCCCAGCTCCCTTTCAAATGACTTGTACACACACTGCCGATTGGATCCTCCTCGGCTCCATTGTAATAGCATTTCCCTGACAGTCATTAGACATGCATGAGAGGGGCCCTTTAAGAATAGGATTGCATTTAAATGGATTTGCTGAGAGAGGAAGATAAAAAAAAAGACAGGCAAGGGGGAGGGGAAGAGAAGTCTGTTGAACAAACTATGAAAAAAAGAGGCCATAATAGCAGGGCACTGAAATAGCCTCTTCCTCAGTCCTCCCCCCTGCACGTGTAGGTCCCAGCAAGGGCAGCACCTCCAGCCTCTCCCCTCCCCTCATGCTGCCCGTTGTGGGGCTTCAGAGCTCTTCGCCCATGTGTCAGATGCTCAGGGTGCGATAGAAATCACTGTTATTACAATTTGGGAAGCTGCTTGGCTTTGACAGAGCATCCATACCCAGTGGGGGCAAGGCCCTGTGTCCATGATGTTTGCCCGCCTGCCCGGCACTCAGCTTTGAGGCCTGGCCCCATCCTTCTGCTCCTCTCCCTAAGGGACCCCACCCCACAAGACCCACCTCAAGGAGGAGGAGATCCATGATGACCCCAGAGCCCAGCCCACTTCCTGCTAAGCTTCCGCCTCTCCCCCACTACAGTGGGCAGATTCCTCAGGCTCCCTGTGTCAGTGGCCTACCTATAAGGCGTCCGTATCCACCTGCCATCTCATTTAATTCATTCCCCACTAATGCAGAACCTCTGAAATGGACATTAATTATATCACATCTCATGGCTTCCCGTTTTTCTCAGGACAAAGACCCAAATTCTTAAGAGCAGGCGAAGCTCGCCTCCTTTTCCTGGCCCAGCAGCCCCTCTCTGTCCCCTTCCTCTCCCTAAGCCTTCCAGGCTGCTCTGGCCCCTTCCATCTCCTCCTTCTCAAAGCTCACACTCCTGCCTGTGAGAGAAACCCCCACCAGTGTCTGTCTCTTGCCTTTTTCCCGGCACATGTGTCATAGCTACATCGTGCACAGAAGTCTATATCCAGTCCCCAAAGGCCTGGCGTTGATCTCAGACAATGAGCCCGGGTGGGGGGTCCTGGCCTGGCTCAGGGCCCCACCCCTGCTCTGTGCCGAAGGCTCAGTGCAGTGGCATGGGTGCCAGGCATTGCAGGCCTCCCCGCTGACTTCCTGGTCTACGTCTGCTGCAGCCTGGTGGGGTGGGCGGTTTTTCCTGCCTTCTGACAGGGAGGAAGCTGAGAATTAGACAGCTCAGAGCCATTTGCCTCAAACCACAAAGCCGGAGCTGTCTCGGGCCAAAGCACTTTGCTCTGTGATTTCCTTCCTCTAGAACAGTGGTTCTCAACCTTCCTAAGGCCGAGACCCTTGTATACAGTTCCTCATGTGGTGGTGACCCCCAATCATGAAATTTTGCTACTGTTATGCATCGTGATGTAAATATCTGCATTTCCCGATGGTCTTAGGCGACCCCTGTGAAAGGGTTGTTCGACCCCAAAGGAGTTGAGACCCACAGGTTGAGAACCGCTGCTCTGGAAGGCCTCCGAGAGGAACTAGCACACCCTCCTTCTCTAGTGGCCCCACCTGTGCGGCTGGAAGGGCCTCAGGCTCACATTTGGATTGTTTCTGCTCGGTCCACCCTAACTCCCTCTGGGATTCCCTAGAAGAATCAAGTCCCTTAAAGTCACCACGTCTCACGCTTCTGAACCCTGACACTGTGACTAGGCTATGAGGGTCCGGCCTCCATGTCTGTCAAGTGGTAACTGTGCCCAGGGAGCCACCAGAGAAGCGGGCCCCACTTCTTCCCATTCCTTCCTGTGGTGTTTCTGGTGACACTGGGTGAGTACAGGAATGAGAACGCTGTTCCCAGCATCCCAGGCGGGGCCGTGACCCCTCCAAGCACCTGATAAGGCTATGGAGACCCTCCCTCTGTCCTTCTGTTTGCCTTCTAGTTTGTCACCTTTCTACCCAGAGGTCTGCCCTACTCAGAGGCCTCCAGGGCCCACAATCTGTTCCCAGGACGAGTGGCCACAGCCCCCAAACGCCAGGAGCAACCGCAGGCCCATCTGCCTTACCGCTCAGCCTCTAGCACAGCTGATGGCCCAGTGCGTGCTGGTGGGTGAGACCGGGGTCTCCATGAGGGCAAGGCTGTCCGCCTGCCCAGGCTCTAGGCTTAGTTTTGGGCACAGTTCCTGCCTGTGGGGGTCAGGACATGCTGGTGGATTGAAGGGATGAAGGGCTGTGTGAAGGGAGTTCAGCCTTTCTCCTCAGGTGAGCACTCGGCTCTAAAGTCAGACTTTAGAGGTTTCCCAACCTCTCTGACTTAGTTTCCTCATCTAAACATTGAGCTAAGAATACACCAAACACACAGATTGGCAGTTGTCACAAAGCCACATCCTGGTCCGGTGCTCACACAGTGCCTGCTTATAACATGGTAGCCTTCACTGCTGTCACTCAACCCGCCCAAGAGCTGGGAGGTACCCTCAGCCGCTGTCCTAGATTTCCCCTCGTAGAGCCTTAAAACCCGCTCAGGCTGCTCAGGAAGCAGAGGCAGCTCCACTTGGAACATTGACCTCTTTTACTTGCAGGCGAATCAGAGGGACTGGACGGCACATGGGCAATGCCAGCGGGGAGTTTCCAGGGGAAGGCCATCAACCCGTGTCTGTCAGCAAGCCAACGAGGCTGCTGAGCGAGATAATGTGACTACACTGCTCTGCCCAGTCCCAGCCCCAGTGATCTAGGCCCATTCACCCCACCCCCCTACGCCAGCACTGTGCAATCTTAGCCCCTCCCCTCCCCTTCCCTCCTCTTCAGGAGCCTCCTCCCTCCCTCTGTCCAGCAGGCTGGCATCTCTTTACCCCCAGCTTGTGGTATCTGGACCCTTAACCCTGCTTTCATGATGCACTTACTTTATTATTGAATTAAAAATGTATTGGTGGCTCATCTTCCTTGGTGTGCCACCAATACATTTTTAATTCCATCTTACAGATGAAGAACTAGCTCAGGGGTTTGGAAACTTGCCCAAGGTCATGGTGCTGGAAAACAGCACAGGTGGGACTTGAGCCCAGATGATCTTACTCCACACGGAGGCCTCAGCCCTCTGGGGAGGCCGCAGGCTGGAAGCCTCAGGTCTGGTGATGGACAGAGCTATTGACAATGGCCTCTCCCAGGCAATGAGAGCATTCACTGAGAAGTGCAGGCACATGCCTCTCCCTGGCTAAACCAGGGGGGGTTTCATGGCTGATTACATTGTAGTCTGTGTATTTGTATTCCGAGTGGTGACAGTGGTGCGTCTGGAGCCATGTCCTCTCAGCAAGTGCGGGCCCCGCCTGCTTGCTGGGCACTACTGCCCCCACCCTGCCCAGAGTGGGGCCAGCTCCACCTCACACAGCACTTGGAGTTTGGGGCTCATCACCAGAGGACAGTCAGTTTCCTATCACTTACTCTCCCACGTTTTCCATGCAGTGGATCCCAGAGCTATGTCCAGGTTAACCTGAGGTAGCCGGGCTCCCCTCGTCCAAGCCACAGTGCCCCCCTGTGTCCTGGGCAAGCCCCTCCTCCAGGCACCGTGCCCTGCGTCTTCCTTCTTCTTGGCACTGCCCCGAGGACCTGAGTCCAAGCTGCTGTCTGGCAGGACCCCTAGCCCTCGGCTCTGATGAAGGGCACAGGACAGGTGAGTCACCCCTTTTCCTTCTGCCTCTTTTTAGGGCTAAACTTAAATGCTGACCTTTCTTTTAAATAAGGCTTTAGGCTGAAGGGGCCATAAAATTTCCTCTGGTCTGGTGCTCAGATATCAGCATAACCCCCCAAAAATGTGTGAAGAGGAAAATAACTGGGGAGGACAAAGGTTAGAGGGAATCTGCGCCAGGGAAGGATGAGGGGATAAACTCAGGGTTGAAATAAGAATTTCTTGGTAAATTCCAAGAATGAATATTCCCTTTCCCCACTAAATCCTGTCTTGGGAAAGCAGAGAAGGAAAATAGCATTAATTGAGGACCTACTATGTGTCTGCTACTATATTCTATGCATTACCACAACTTTGCCAGATGAGTATTATCATCCCCAATGTACAAATGAGAAAACTGATGCTCAGAGGATTGGGCAAATAGTTGTCTATGTCACAGACCAGGAAGGGAACCCAGGTCTTATCTACTTATCCACTGTGCCAAACTAGCCTGCATTCACCTCTCTAGAGCTTCTGAGGAGTGTGTGTGTGTTACATGTTATATGTGCGTTGTGTGTATATATGTGTTGTGTATATGTGTGTATATCTCTGTTGTGTGTATATGTGTTGTGCATGTGCATATATGTGTTGTGTGCATATGTGTTGTGTGTGTATATGTGTGTGTGTGTGTGTCTGTGTGTGAGTTGTGTGCAGGGGGAGAAAGGAAAGAGAAGGAATGGGCTGGGGCATCCATTTATCCTTCTGCTTTCTAAGCTCCAGCTATAGATCAGCCTCATTGGTCAATACATTAGAGGTAGCTCTGGGGAGAACTGGAAGCTGAGAGGGACAGGTGTAGGGATGAGAGGGCGTAACAGTCCCAGAAAATTAGGGCGTGGTTGACACCGGAGGAGACAGCTAGTGAGTGCCTCGGTGGTCAGCAGCTGTGGGGCTTCCTGCATATCAGCAGGCACAGGATCCAAGAACAAGTAGGAAGGAGTGTCCCCCAGGGTGGTCTGGTGCCTCAGATATCAGCAGAAAATTACAGGATCCGAGACAGGAGCTTATAGAATGATGGGAGGGGATGAGAGCTTTCCATGACTAATCCTGTTAAGGAGACAATTTCTTATCAAACTCATTATGCCTTTGAGAGGAGAGAGCAAGAGGGAAGCGGAGGTGGGGGAGAGGGCCGTGGAGTGGTTAGCCCTGGAGAAGGGAGGAGATGGGTGGGAGCTGTGGTAACAAAGCCTGTGGTTCTAGGGGGCACTGTGTGAGTGGCTGGGGTTGAAGGAATATACTTTGTCTATCTCTGCCCCCCTCCTGGGGAGGCCAGCGGTAAAAGCTCCCTGAAAGCCAGCTCTCCACCGGGTTTCTGGGAGCACCATTTCAGCACTGACAGTGTCTGAGCCACAGGTGCCAGAGAGGGTGCACTCTAGTCCATCTTGTCCCATCTTCTTTGGATCTAAGAGGCCCATCCACTCTCTGCATAGGTACCAAGAATAGTCCAGAGCATGGGCTGAAGGCCAGACACAATGTCGCCTGGGCCGGTACGTGAGCCTGTGAGCAGGCTCTAGGAGGGGTTGGTATTTGAGGTCGCCTTCAGGAACGGGTGGGGTTTGGACAGATGGGGAGAAGTCTGATGGGTGCTCAGCAGACACGTGAATCGAGGGAACGTTACAAAAATGCTTCAACTTCTTTAGTGGCCAAGTCCAGCCCCTCAGCAAGTGCTGGAGGGATGCAGGGAAACGGAGTCCATTGGTGCTGCTGGGGGAGGGACAATGGTGAACAACAGGACTGCCACAGGGCCAGCTACTCCATGCCAGGACAGAGCAGGAACCAGAACAGATGTTACACCCATGTCCACAGCGGCATTATTCACAATCACCCCTAAGTGGAAGTGACCCATGTGTTCATGGACAGAAGAATGGATAAACAGAAGGTGGTACAAATATACAATGGAATAGCATTCCGCCTTCAACAGGGGAGAGTCTGCCCCTGCTACAGGTTGGGTGACCCTGAAGGTGCTTCTTCAGTGTAATAAGCTGGTCACAAAGAAGAACAGATATTGTGTGATTCTGCTCGGGCAGAAATGGAACATGGGGGCCAGCTACAATGATAAGAACTACCAATCCTGCCCTGTTAGCTGCAACGGGTCTGTTCTGAGTAGAAAGCACCTCCTCACCTGGCTGGGAGCTGCATGCCCTGGGACCTGGCGCTCACATGGGAACATGGTCTGTCTTTCTGAGAGCTGCCCATCATTGTGGAGAGATTGACAGCCTCGGGCTAAGACAATCTAGTCCTGGAGGCACCTGCTCTTTACATCCCCAGCCCCTGTGGCCTGTGATCTGGGCCGGGGAGCCCGCCTCTGCGACCCCCAACCCCCAAGGCTTGTAACCTGTCCTGATTATCCGTGCCCACTTTCCCATGCCTGTAATTCCTCCTTTCCCACGTAATCTTCATCCTTCTACCCAATATAGCAGCGGCTTATATGGGGTAGAGCAGATTTCTGTGGGTGACATGTTGCTCTCTCACGCTGCCTGCAGGATTGATTCACCCCTGTTTGCTGAATTGGCTGAGTAGTGATCGGCGGCCCGGACCCCCTGGCTGTCTGGCTACAATTCCACTTATGAGGTACCCATAATAGGTCAACCTCACAGAGACAGAGATGAGAATGATGGCTGCCAGCGGCTTATGGGGAGGGGAAATGGAAAATTGTTTAGTGGGTCCAGAGTTTCAGTTTTGCGGAATGAAACGGAAACATGACTGGCTAATGAGAGAGAGTGTTAGAGTTGTAGACCCCGGTCCTAAACTCAGGTACCCAGCCAACTCTGCATCCCTATCAGTGTAACTATCGCAGTCCACTTGGACAAGGGGAGGAGGGCCCAATGGTGGAACAGGGGAACAAGAGGGCAGCAGCAGGAAGCCAGGAGGAGCCCTTTGTAGATGTCCTGGAGAAAGAAGAGGAAACCATAGAGGTGGGTGAGGGGAAGGAGGAGAGGGGGAGAAGGGAGGTGAGGGAAGGAGTATGCAGTGTGCAGAAGAGAGAAGAGATTGTAGTCGGAGAGTCTAGAGCTGAGAGCTGGCTCTGTCACCTATGGATGCTATTCAGGGCCAGTTGCCAATTCCTTCTTGCCCAGTTCTCACATTTGTAAACAGCAGGTTCATCATAGTGCTGACCTCAGGAGGTGCCATGAGAATAAGATAAGACAAACCGCTCTAAAGTGATACACTCACGAGGCCCATGCACTACGTGCTCAGTGGCCCTGAAGGAAGATGAGGGTGCAGGACACCCTCCCTGTGGGAGGCTCAGAGACAGGGACACTTGTGACTGGAGCTGAGGGCCACTTCAGGGACCACAGGAGTCCATGGGTATAAAGCCCTCCCAGCTTTCACAGGGGTTGGGGGGGGAGCTAGATGGTGGGGGCTTTGAATGCTGGGGAGTTTGATGTCACCGTGGAGGCCACTGATGGTTTTGGATGGCGGCATTCAGGGAGGAGCGCTTTAGAAAGACAGATGGGCCATGTTCAGAGAGAGACAGTGAGAGCAAGAGCGAGAGAGGGGTGAGACTGGAAGGTGAGTAAGAGGATGACACTCTTTCCTTTCCAGGCTTTCTAGTCATCAATCCAAGTCCTACCCAATTTCCCTCACCCGCCACCTTGACCCTCCTGGTGGGTCCAGGTGAGAGTAGGTGGAGGGAACATGGGGAACAACTTGAGCCTAAGACGCATCCTATCAATTATCAAGGCAGGTCCTGCCGCCTCTAGGGCCTGGAGCGAGAAAGCTGACCCATGAGTGGACTAGACAAGCAGCACATTTTACATCTAAGCACATCAAGGATATCCAGGGAAACCTGGAACCAGAACCCAGCCTTTTGGAGTCTAGCCACAACTTTCGGGAGCTTCTATGGCTGGTAGGGGACAACCCTCCCGCCCAGCTCCTGAACAATGCGCCTGGGCCATCTCGCGGCCTCCTGAGACACATGGGGACAGGCATGGGCCCAGCGTCGGAGTCCATGGGTGTAAAGCCCTCCCAGCTTTCACCAGGGCACATAGCACCACCCCATCCTTCTGAGTCTTTAATTATTATTGCAAAATTAATCTTCATTTGCTAAATAATACATGAGGCAGTGACAGGAAATGCTTAGCAAAGCTTAAACTGCAGTCCTGGACTGCTTTGTACGAGCATTCTGGAAGATTCCAGGGTTAGAGATGGAGGGTGGGACTGGGCCTTGGCATGGCCTCTATCCAGCAGAGGAGCAGGGAGGTGGGGCTGCAGGAGTGGCCCTCCCCAGCAACCAGGATGCGGGCTCCCTGGCAACATGCTGCATGGGCTGTGCCTTTGAATGAGGTGTCGCCCAGATATGAGCCATAGCTCTCTCATCAGGATGATAGTGTGAGCTCGCCCTCACACCCTCAGACCCCTCCCCAAAGGGGATCAGATTGTGGCAGGCCCAGGCACAAGTGTGAGCACTGGCCGAGTGGGCACACCTGGGCTCTGCCAATCAGCTGGGGGATCCCGCCCCACTGCCACCCTCCCGAGCTTGGCCTTCCTTGTGCAAAACAAAGACCGTGCCAGATGCTTCTTCAGCACCCTGTGAGCCTGCTGTCACCAGTCATAGCGCCTTGTGTCCTGCCTGTCCTACTGCTGTCGGGATGAGATGGGAACAACTGTGCTGGGTTCTGTGTGCTCTCCTGTTGGAGTGACCGCACTCCCCTGCAGTCACATCTCCAAGTCTGTGCCTCTCACCTCACACCTCGCCAGAACCACTCGTCGTCCCCCTTCCTTCCCCGCTCCTTGGCCTTTGCACACATGGTCCTCACCTGTGCTGGTCTGGGTGTCAATTTCCTGCCCGTCCCAACTCCCACATGACCTTCCCGTCTTCAGGTCACAGCCCAGGTTTCACTTTCCCTGAAAAGCCCTGCGGACCAGCCAGGGTGGGCTGGATGTCCCTGCACACACCCCGAGCCCCTGGGCTCACTGTGCCTTACAGCATGCAGCCACCTCTTCTGCATCCGTCCTGTTCGAGGGCATGCACCTGGATAACAGGGCTCATCTGATAGAACCCGTATCCCCCTGGTGCCTTGCAGAGTCACTTGGTAGATTCAGAATGAATACATGACTGCATGCAATGCTTCCGTGGCATGGAAGCCCAGGAGAATCTGCTGCAGGAGGCTGGGCGGGGGGGAGGGGAGGGCGGTGAGCTGAGGGAGGGTGTGGGGAAGCCGTGGAGCAGCCTCAGAGGGCCTGCTGGAAGGATGATGCCTTGAGAGAACAGGGTACCACAGGCCTCTGATGGCTGGAGTCCTCCCGCTGCTGCGGCATGGGCTCTGGACCAGCACGAAAGGCAGCACCAGAAGCGTGGAAGTGGCCTCAAGCTGCTGTCTGCCCTGTGGGGCCTAAGGAGGCCAGGTGGCCCCTGAGTCGCACATGCTGACCATCCAGGATGCTCTCCTCTCTGAACACTACTCCCTCCCCTGGGCCAGCCTCAGGGCTGCCTACCCCAGTGTGTGCCAGCCCTGTACAAATGCCCCTCTTCCGTGACTCCCGAAGTCCCTCCCTTGGAGTCACTGCTCTGAGGCCCTGTGGAACTCCGTTCTGTGAGTTGCACTGACATGCGGACATGTGGGTCCCCTTGGCTGGCACATGTCACGTTTTCTGGGGCCCGAAGTCTAGGAAGCATGGTCAGTGGGGACCTAGCACCTTGGGCTTGAATGCGAGTTCTTAGCTAGCAGTGGCACACAGCAGGCATATTGTAAATGAATGAATGAGTTGGTGAAAGCACTTCACTTCTCTGAACTCGTGCTCCTTTCTAAAATGGGCATCATCATATCTATATCACATGGATGTGGTAAGACTGGCAGACACACCATGGAAGAGTCTGAGCAGGAAATGAAAGGTTATTGTGGGTGCTCATCAATGTGCCCCACACTCACCTCCCATCTGGGCACACCACATGGGCATCACTGATGCCCAAGCCCACTTTCAGGTGATGTCACCACTCCAAAGCCATCCTCTGTGGATGCTGCTATGCTGACATGGGGCGGTTTAGTTTATGTTAGTGCTTGTCTCCTGCATAAAGAGGACAGTGAAGGAACCCAGGGAAGGCGAATGGAAAGAGGAAAGAATAGCCGGCAGCCCAGCGGCAGCCAGTGCAGCAGTAGCCCTTGCTGAGGCTCAGCCTCTGCCTGGCTCTGGAGCCCATTGAATACTAAACCCGCAGCTGTCTGGATGCTAGGAAGACTGGGAGGAGGGTTCGAGGGCAGCTGTCTTGCAAAAACAGCCAAGAAAACACCTATCCTTTCAAACTTTCACAGACCGACCCAGGAGCCACCTCTGGCCAGAGGCACTGAGCCTTGTTGGCAGAAAGGTGCCGCTGCCGCTGCCCTCCTGCACCAAGGCCTCCACACTGTGGCTTTTGTTCACGCATTTGCCGAGTTTAGAGGAATCTTATGACCATGACATCAGCTCCTCCATATTTGGAAAGTATGAAAGCCATTGGTGCTACAAGTGTTGGGAAGAAGGGGAAAACCAGTACAATGGGCCTCAAAGTGGGCTCATTTTAAACATAAGAGGAGAGCAAGGGATATGCGTTACGCTGCTCCCCGAAAAGATGAGCTGTGACAGGAGGGCAGGGAGTAACCATATGACAGGTGACAGAGGCTGGGCCAGGCCTGTGCACTTGGCAATCCAGGTCAGGAGGGAAGTGACTGAGGAAATGGAGAGTGTGTTTGCATGCTGCTCAGCACTTGTGCCAGATGCCAGGCTAAAGTGGTGTTCAAGGCTGTGCAAGGTGCATGGTGCCGAGGAAACTTGTGCAGCAAGCCAAGGACAGTTCTTCAGGTTCAAGGTCAAGGAATCTGCATCAAGTCAGGCCATAGATGCCGGTGGTGGAGCTGCTAGGGGCACCCAGGGGTACTGGTGGCGGCCAGAAGGGCCACCCACCTCAGCGAATTTTCAGTGTCAACCCAACTGGTCTCTTTTGGGACAAGATGCTTGTTAAACATCACGTGCGTGAGAAGAAAGAGGGAGCTGGTTCAGAGCTTCAGAGGACCGACTCACACTCCTGTCTCAGAAACATCCTTGGGCAGTAGCTTCACCACCCAGGAGCCCTTGGGCTTAGGAGCAAATGGGCTGGTTCACAGCCTTTGCCAGTGGGAGCTGCTCTACTCCATGTAGAAATGCTCTGTGCTCCCACCACTTTGGGAAGGCTGTTACTATTCTGATAGTTATTTTTATTCGCCTGGCAGTGCTTTTGCTCCAACGTGCCAAGTACTGGAACTATACTATTCTGGCTTTGGGTGTTTGCCCCTGTCCCCTTACCTCTCTGCTCAGGAAGCCCTTCCCTAGATCTATGTCTCTCACTTAGCACCTTCTTCAGGTCTTTGCCAGGTCCCACCTTCTCAGCGAGGCTGCCCGCTCATGTTCAATGCTGCGCTGTGCCTCCTGCCTGTCCTCCTCACCCCATTGCCTACTCTGTCCCTCCTTGGCACTATGTACATAGTGTACCATTCATTTATTTATTATGGTGGTTGTTTAATGTCTGTCTTTTTCCACTATTATATATGTCATGCAAGACTAGACCTCTCTATTACACTCATGGATCCATCCTCAGATTCTGGACCAGTATCTGCAACATAGAAAGGGCTCTCTATGTAGGAAACTAAATAGCTCCATTATGCTCACATCTCCTGGGGTTAGGCCCATTGTTTCACCTTTTTGGTGGCCCTCAGGTGTTGCTTCCCTCACACTAAGCACTGCTAGCAGTACGCTGTTTTGACCTTGGGCCCAGGTGTGCCTGGTCACAGCGCGTACCCTCTGGGTGACAGATGCATAACTGAGCACACTCAGAACTTGGCCGCTGGAAGGCTGGGTTGTGGTGTGTCCAGATCTTAGCTAGTCCAGACCCTGTCCTCCAAGTGCCAGAGCCTGATACTGCAGAAGAGCAGGTTTAGTCTATGAGGTGGATGGATGCCTCTGGGAGAAGTGTCTCCCCCACCCCGTCACTATTATCTTCACAACAAGGTCGGGGCAGAGGACTGGTGGCCTGATTCAGGATCTTAGACCTCATGACATTTTTGAGCACTTGCTATAGGTCAGGCACTTCATGTGGATTATCTCATTTTATCCTCCCACGTAATCTGTATCCTATCATCACCATCATCATCATCATCAACACCATCACCATCATTACTATGATGACTATCACCATCATCATTATTACCATCATCATCACTATCATCATCACCACCATCACCATCACCATCATCATCACCATTACCATCGTCATGACCATCACAATCACCACCGTCATCATTATTATCCTCACCATCACGATCACTTCTGTTTTACAGCTGAAGGAACTGAGGCCTGTAGAGTCACCTGTGTAGTTAGGGAGCTGGCAAAGCTAAGGAGTCAGAAGCAGGTTATTTCCAGCCCACTCACATATTATAGAGACAGAATATGAGGTCAAGTCTGTTGAGTCCCATCCTATATTCCTTCTCTCACACCAAACTACTGCCCTTAGTTTATTCTGTTTTAATTTTGCTAAGCAGAAGGTCAGGAAGACTTCCAGGAGATGGTGACATTTGAACTAAGTCATTATGGCTCAGATAATGTTATCAGCCAAGTTTCCTTTTCCTATAGGCTAAAAATAAAGCTATAGTTCCTAGCACCCAGAAGGGCCTGTATGACCAAATTCTGACACGCTGATGGGAATAACATGGTGCACCCACTCCACACTCACTGCCTCTTCTTCCTGCCCTGGCCACATGACTGGCATCTAGGGCAGGGCTCTGAGAGCCCAATAGAAGAAGAGCTGTGCCCCCAACAAACTCATTGGGGTAGAAATACCCTTGTAAGGTACCAAGTTATTGAGGTTTTGGAGCTGCTTATCACAGCAGATTGCTTACCCTGGCTAACACAGCCTCATTTGAGGACATGTTTACAGGTGAAGAACGTGGGGGAAGGATTTTCTGAGAAGTGAGAAATGCTTGGCAAACTCTATGGCATATGATGGGAATTTTCAAGTTGGCACTCTTCATGAGAGGTGGTGGGAAATGAGTGTGCTAGGCTGGTGGGGGCCAGCCTTAAATGCCACTCTAGAGATGATGTGATGCTGCCAGGATTCATTTCAAAGGCTGATGCATTTAACTGAGTTTTAGAGAGATCATTCCAGTGGTGTGTTTCCTCAAATCCTTTCCCAGGAATTCTGATCTGAGAGGTGCTCATAGAAAAGGCAGTTCTGCTTCTCCGTAGACACTCACACAGCTCGTCAGCACATCCATGCTTCCCTGCCTTCGCTGGCTTACTATCTTCACGCACTCACCACCATTTGAAGCTCTCATTCTGTCTTAGATACCTCCTATTCCCAGCAGCAAGGTGAGTATCTGGCACCCAATACAATTTTAGTGACTGAGAAATGCAAAGCTCTGAGAAGTACTGCAGTCAAAGGCTTTGTTTACGGCCTTTGTATGCAAGACCTATTAACATTTCCCTTGACGATCACTCTTTGCAAGTGCCATTCCAGTGGCCAGTGGCAGATGGCATAGCTCTTTACTGACTGTGCCTACGGAATCCAACGGCCACTGAGGGCCATGACCCTTCATGGTGTTGAGGGTGAGTGGTTCAACTAAAATGCAAGGCTATGGCAGTTGGAACCTGGTGCTGAGCCTTGCTTCCTGGAGAGCTGAGAGCAGGATTAGGTCTCCTGCTCCCACCAGTCTGGCTCCACTCCAGCTGCCAGGCCAGCTTCCTACACATGGCAGCTGAGCGCAGATGCTAAGCTTTAAGGATTAATGCTGGCCCCACGCAGAACCCGGCTCTCACATCGAGTGATTTTCAGCTGGGCACCAGGAGCCCAGGCAAACAAGTTAATGAAATCCAAGCCTCCTTATGGGGAAGCAGCAAGGTCCAAAAACCAGTGCTTGGTGGGGTCGGCGGGGAGACAAGTGCCCTGAGGGCCTCACTGTGCCCACCTCTGTCTGCACTAGTTCAGACTGTCGTGGGGCCTAGGAGCTCCCCCTTGGCTGGTAGCAGAGAACCTGAGAGCAAGAGGGGCTTTGGAAAGCATCCTCATCTTTGCAGTCATTGAAAACATTTATTGAGCAGCTATTATGTGCCAAATAGTGACAGAGTACTCTCAACAATCCTACAGGTAGGCATTATTGTCCATATTTGACAGATGAGACCACTGAAGCTCAAAGAGAGAGATTTTCCCAAGATCCTGGAATGAGTGAGTAAGTGAATGGAAGAGGGAACAATTCTTTGGACTCTCTGCCCAGTGCTCTTTCCCAGTGGTGGCTTCCTGGAGCCTTAGCCCCTGCCATTCTGTTCTGCTGTGACCCAGGCATTGCCAGCCCAGGAAGATGTCTTTTTTCCTGCACAGACAAGCTAGTTGAGAGAAGGCAGCTGAGGAAGGATGGGCCCAGACTCTGGGTCCAGGTCCTTACCCTGAGCGCCTCCCACCCTCCTCAGCTGTGTGCTCTTGCCTTCCTCTTCAAATAAATAAATTCTCACAGTAGCTGTTTGTAATTTTCACAGGGCTCCTGTAGCCTTGCTGGGTTTTCAGCCTCCTGAAGATGAAGTGCGGAGGCTGAGAGGAGAGCTGTGATGTGCCCCAGCCCCCAGGCTGAGGGGGAGCCAAAGACATTGAGGTTCCTGACCTTTGATCTGTCATCTCATTGCCACTGTTACCAATGGGGGTACCACTGTGGAATGTGGTCCTTGGCAAGGCCTCCCTTCCCGTCCTGTTCTCAGTCAGGACCTTCTTGCTTGTCTGCATTTGGCCATGGGGTATGTGCTTAGTTTACTCCTGGCTCTCTTTCCCACCTGACACCAGTGATGGGCACTTCGAAGGTACTCAGTACTGACTGCAGGTGAATTATTAGGAAGGTCAATATCCAGGGAAATGTGCCTTGCAAAGAGCTGGTCTTTAAAATTCAGACTGAAGGTGGTTCCTGTGCTGAGTCCCTCTCCCACAAGGCACACAGACCCCACCTTTCCTGGGCCAGTCACGCCCCTGCTTACAGCATACACCTGGGAGATGCGCTAACCCACACTCAATACTCCCACCCTATAGAATCAGCTGCCTGTGCTCATGGTGTAGACTTTCTCGAGGGCTCTTGAGGAAGTCCAGGTGGACTCGGGGTATCAGAGGCTTGAGTTATGTGGCTCTGTGGTGGAGGCCATCACTCCCCATCCCACCTAACTGCCACCATACCCTATTGGACACCCACTAGCCACACCATCCTGTCTCCACCATCCCTACTCTGTCGAGCTCACATCTGCAGAGGAGGCAGCTGGCTGTGGCCAGCCTGGCTGCTGGTGCAAATTTCCTTGGAATGCCCTTTGAGGTCTGGGCAGATTTGGGAAGAGACTGAATTGTGTGGCTCTAGGGTGGGGACCATTTCCCCTCGCACACTGACTGCCCCTGGGCAGAGCCCTCCCTTCACATGGCCTGATCTTGGTCTGTTTAAACCCGATGAACTCTGCTGGACTTTCCCTGATGTTTCCCTGAGACCAGCCCACCATGAAGGCCAGCAGGCCCAGGCAGGGACGGCTATACTGGTGCACCCTGGAACTTTTGCTGAGTAGCCTCAGCCCAGCAAGGCACTGAGTTTGAATATGTATCCGACTGATGAACACCACTCAGCCCCACCCGCGCGCTCGCTGAGAACTACCTCACGCAGCACATGTACCACCAGACACTGAGCCTAATTGGCAGCTGCAGGCACAGGCAGATCTCAGCTGCCTTGGGCTATGCCGACCACTCCTAGGCTTGATGCTGGTGGATGCTGCCTTGGTGTGCAGGTTGGCCCCTCCCACACACTCCCAGGTCCATCAAAAGAACCCACAAACTGTGGATTGCTTTGCAGCTCAAACGCGTAGATCAGGCCTGGTCACAGGCATTGTCTACATTGACTGGCACTGGAGTCACACGCAAGAGGCCCTGGAACCAAAACACCTGTGGGAGTGGGGTTTACCTGCTGTTAGAGCACAGCCCAATTAGCTCCACCCGTGACACACCCAAAGGGAGATCTTGGCAGGCACCAGACCCTGCTGGGGTGAATTCTGTTTCATGGGGTCAGCTCCCACACAGCAGCACATACACTGTGGTCAGGGTTGACCCTCACAATGAGTCAGCCTGAGGGTCAACCACATACAAGGGTGGGCCGACAGCAATCAAGACTCAACTATAATAGGAGGCTCAAATACCACACAGAGGGACATCCCTGGAGCACCTGGCTCAGGTGATCAGAGAGACAGTGCCACTAGGCTCCAAAACACCTACCACATGCCACCATACTAAGACTGGGAGACAAAGAAGGTCTACTTAATACGTAGAAACAAATGCAAAGAGGCAGCCAACATGGGGAGATAAAGAAATATGCCCCAAATGAAAAACAGGGGAAATCCCCAGAAAAAGAACTTAGTGAAATGGAAGCAAGTAATGTATCAGATAGCATTTAAAAAGTGGTTATAAGGATACTCTAGGAACT
The DNA here is from genome assembly GCA_011751065.1 of Lasiurus cinereus. Lineage (NCBI taxonomy): Eukaryota > Metazoa > Chordata > Mammalia > Chiroptera > Vespertilionidae > Lasiurus > Lasiurus cinereus. The sequence goes on from JAAGEH010000005.1 coordinate 42,308,439, forward strand.
TAGGGGAAGAATGGAGGAAGTCAGTGAGAATTTAAAGATATAGTAAGCATAAGAAAGGACATAGAAGTCATAAAAAAGGAGCAGACAGAAATGAAGAATACAATATCTAACATGAAGAATTTACTAGAAGGAATCAAGAGCAGGTTAGATAAAGTAGAGAAGTGAATCAACAGTTTGGTAAACAAGGTAGCAGAAAACCCAAATAGAGCAGCAAAATAGAAAATAAAATTAAATAAAAAATGAGGATGGTTCAAGGGACCTGTGGGACAACATCAAACATAACAAGATTTGTATTGTAGGGCCACCATAAGGAGAGAGAAAGCAAGAGATTGAGACCCTATTTGAAGAAATAATGACTGACAGCTTCCCTAACTTGATAAAGGAAAAAGACAAATGAATCCTGGAAGCTCAGAGTCCCAAAGTAGATGAACACAATGAGGACCACACCAAGACACATCATAGTTAAATTGCCAAAAATTAAAGACAAAAATGGAGAATCTGCCCAGACCCTGTGCCCACACAGGGAGGCAGCACTGAATTTGAGCCTGGATGCATGGACACGGGGAGTTTGTTTTCCACAGTGCACACCAGTGTGACCAGACCCCATACCCACTCTAAGTGGCAATGCCACCTGACTTTGATTCAGGGTAAGTGCACACAGAAGGCTGTTTACTGTAGATCAGAAGTGGACCTTCTGCCAACACAGTGCGACTGAGCAACCTAGTCTCCCAAGCAGATTGAGGACCCTGAATCTTCACGCAGGAGGCAGCAATGAGCACCAGTGACCAGACTCTGTTCTTCATTGCATATGCTTGGGATCCCTGATTCCTAGTACATTCACACTAAGAACCAGTGACTCCAATTCTTGGTGCATGTGCACACAGAGACCTGATTCTCAGTGCAAGGTAGCACCAAGCAACAGAGACTCTGATACTCGATTCTCAGCATAGACACAAGGAGCCTCTGACTCCTGACACGTAATAGGGGACTTTGACTTTTGGCACAAGCCAATGGGTTCTCTGTTTCAACGTGGTGCAGGCAGGGTCCCTGATTCTAGGTGCACACATAATGCCACACTAAGCGCCTGTGACTCTGACCCAGGGTATGCATGGCTCCCACCAACAGATGTACAGCAACTGCACATCTTGGTGTCAGAGCTCTTCAGTGACACTAGGGGGGTGCCAAACTCCCACTGCACATGGTCCAGGCCCCTGAAACTTAACATTTGAACCTTTTGGTGATAGCCAGAATGGGGAGACAATGAAGCAATCTCCAGAGGAAAGAAAAGGAGGAATCACCAGGAAAGAAAATAAGTGAAATGGAAGCATACAACATGATGGAAAAAGACTTCAGAGTAATGGTCATACAGTTCATACATCAGAAGGATGAGAAAATCAACAACCCATGCAAAAATCAGGAAGAAATGAAAAATGATATAGCTACAATAAAAAAACACCATGGAAGGCTTCAACAGTAGACTAGAAGAAGCAGAGGACCAAATTAGTGAGTTAGAAGATCAGGTACAGAAATAACCCAACCTGAACAGCAACTAGAGAAAAAAATTAAAAAGCAGGAGGAGAGCCTAAGGGGAGCTTTGAGAAAATGCAAAATGAAATAACATACATATAATATGGCTACCAGAAGGACAATAAGAGCACCAAGGATTAGAAAATTTATTTGAAGAAATAATGACAGAAAACTTCCCTGATATGGGGAAGAAAAAAGTTACTCAAGTACAGAGAGTCCCAAGCAAGATGAATCCCAATTGACCCATCCCAGGACACACCATAATTACAATGGCAAATGTTATTGACAAAAAGAGAATATTTAAGACTGCAAGAGAGAGACAGAGTTACCTACAAAGGATCCCCCATCAGACTATCAAATGATTTCTCAGCAGAAAAACATCAAGCTAGAAGGGAATGGAAGGAGATATACAAAGTGATGCAAAGCAAGGGACTCAATCCAAGAATACTCTATCCAGCAAGATTATCAATCAAAATTGAAGGGGAAATCAGGAACTTCACAGAAAAAAAAAGTCTAAGGGAGTTTATCACTACTAAGCCAGCAATGCAAGAACTGCTAAAGAGAATGCTGTGAAAAGAAGAAACAAAAAGGTAAGAAGGAACACAGCCTCAAAAAATAAAAATGGTTACAAACAAGTACCTATCAATAATAACTTTAAACATAAATGAACTAAATGCTCCAATCAAAAGACATCAAGTGGCTGAATGAATTAAAAAAATGACCCATATATATGCTGTTTATAAGAGACCCACCTCAGAAGAAGGACTCACACAGATTGAAAGTGAAGGTATGGAAAAATATCTTTCAGGGAAATGGAAATGAAAAAAAAGCTGGGGTAGCAATACTTATATCTGACAAAATAGACCTCAAAGTGAAGGCCATAATAAGAGATAAAAAAGGCCACTTTTTAATACTAAAGGGACTGATACAACAAGAGGATATAACCCTGGTAAACATATATGCACCCAATGTGGGAGCACCCAAATACATAAAAAGTCTCCTGGAAGATATCAAGAGAGAGATAGATAATAATACAATCATAGTAGGAGACTTTAATATCCCACTGATAAATCCTCTAGACAAAAAATCAGCAAAGAAACAGCAATCCCAAATGACTCACTAGATCAGATGAACTTAATTGACATCTTCAGAACATTTCACCCTAAAGCTACAGAATATATGTTCTTCTTAAGTGCACATGGGACATTTTCAAAAATAGACCACATACTGAGTCACAAGCAAAGTTTCCCCAAATTCAAGAAGATTGAAATTATACCAAGCATCTTTTCAGACCACAATAGCATAATATTAGAAATAAAGTATAATAAAAACAATCCAAAACACTCAAACACTCAAACACTTGGAAGCTGAATAGCATGTTATTAAATATTGATTGGGTTACCAATGAGATCAAAGAAGAAATTAAAAACATCTTGGAAACTAATGACAATAAAAACACAACAATCCAAAACCTATAGGACACAATAATAACAGCCCTGAGAAGGAAGTTTATAGCTCTCCAGGCCTACCTCAAAAAACGAAAAAATGGCAGTAAATCATCTAATGCTACAACTCAAAGAATTAGAAAGAGAGCAACAAGAAAAGCCCAGAGTGAGCAGAAGGGAGGATATAATAAAGATTAGAGCAGAAATAAAGGACATGGAGACAAAAAAAAGTAAAAAAAAAATACAAAAGATCAATGAAACCAAGAGCTGGTTCTTTGAAAGGATAAACAAGATTGATGAACCTCTAGCCAGGCTCACCAAGAGGCAAAGAGAGAGGACTCAAGTAAACAAAATCAGAAATGATAGAGGCAAAATAACAACAGACCCCACAGAAATACAAAGGATTGTTAAAAAATATTATGAACAATACTATTCCAACAAATTAGACAACCTGGAGGAAATGGACATATTCCTAGAAAAATACAATTTTCCGAAACTCAATCAGGAAGATTCTAAAAATCTCAATAGGTCAACAACTATAGGAGAAATTGAAGCAGTCATCAAAAAGCTCCAGAAAAAAAAAAAAGAAAGAAAGAAAAGGTTCCAGCAAACAAAAGCCCAGGCCCAGACAGCTTCACAGGAGAGTTATACCAAACATTCAAGGAAGAACTAAAACCTCAGACTATTCCAAAAAATTCAAGTGCAAGAAACACTTCCAAACTCATTCTATGAAGCCAGCATCACTCTAATATCAAAACCAGATAAAGACAACAGAATGAAAGAGAATTACAGGCCAATATCCCTCATGAACATAGGTGCCAAAATCCTCAACAAAATTCTAGGAAATCATATCCAGAAAGATCATACACCATGACCAAGCAGGATTTATCCCAGGGATGCAAGGATGGTACAATATCCGCAAATCAAGAAATGTGATACATCACATAAACAAATTGAGGGAGAAAAATCACGTAATCATTTCAATTGACACAGAAAAAACATTTGACAAAATCCAACACCCCTTCTTGATAAAAACCCTCAGTAAGGTGGGAATAGAAGGATCATACCTCAACATTATAAAAGCCATATATGACAAACCCACAGCCAGCATCACATTCAATGGACAAAAGCTAAAGTCCTTTTCCCTAAGAACAGAAACAAGACAGGAATGTCCTCTCTCACCACTCTTGTTCAACATAGTACTAGAAGTACTAGCCATTGCTATCAGACAAGAAGAAATAAAAGGCATCTAAATTGGAAAAGAAGTAAAACTCTCCTTATTTGAAGACGACATGATACTGTACATAGAAAACATTAAAGACTCCATCAAAAAATTATAGACTTAATAAATGAATTTGGCAAGGTAGCAGGATACAAAATTAATGCCAAGAAATCCATGGCATTTCTATACACTAATAGTGAACTTATAGAAAGAGAGACTAAAAAAGCAATCATATAAAAAAAATTAAGATACATAGGAATAAACTTAACTAAAGAGGTAAAAGACCTATATGCAAAAACTACAGGACACTGAAAAAAGAGATCGAGGAAGATATAAACAGATGGAAGAACATACCAAGAATTGGTAGAATCAACATCATCAAGATGTCCATACTACCAAAAAAATCTATGGATTCAATGCAATCCCCACTAAAATACCAATGGCATATTTCACAGACCTAAACAAAATCTCCAAAAATTCATCTGGAATAAAAAAAGACCCCGAATAGCTGCAGCAATCCTGAGAAAGAAGAACAAAGTAGGTGGGATCTCAATATCAGATATCAAGCTGTATTACAAAACCACTGTCCTCAAAACAGCCTGGTACTGGCACAAGAATAGACATATAGACCAATGGAATAGAATAGAGAACCCAGAAATCAACCCAAAATACTATGCCCAATTAATATTCGACAAGAGAGGCATGAACATACAATGGAAACAAGACAGTTTCTTCAATAAATGGTGTTGGGAAAATCGGACAGATACATGCAAAAAAATGAAACTAGACCACCAACTTACACATACACAAAAACAAACTCAAAATGGATAGAGGACTTAAACATAAGATGGAAAACCATAAAAATACTAGAGGAATCCACAGGCAGCAAAATCTCAGACATATGTCGAAGAAACTTCTTCACTGATACTGCTTCTAGGACAATGGAAACTAAATGGGACTACATCAAAATAATAAGACTTTGCACAGCAAAAGAAACCATCAACAAAACAACAAGAAAGACTACTACATATTTGCCAATGTTATCACTGATAAGGGTTTAATATCTAACATTTACAGGGAACTCATACAACTCAACAAAAGAAAGATAAACAATCCAATCAAGAAATGGACAAGGGACCTAAATAGAAACTTTTCAAAAGAAGACAGAAGGAAGGCCAAAAAACATATGAAAATATGTTCAAAGTCACTAATTATCCAAGACAATGTGGTACCATCTCACACCTGTCAGAAGGCTATCATCAATAAATCAATAAAAGACAAACATTGGTGAGGATGCGGAGAAAAAGGAACCCCCAGGCACTGCTGGTGGGAATGCAGACTAGTGCAGCCACTGTGGAGAACATTATGGAGTTTCCTCAAAAAAACTAAAAATGGGACTGTTATTTGACCCAGTAATACTGCTTCTAGGAATATATCCCAAGAAGCTAGAAACATCAATCAGAAAGGATATATGCACCCCTATGTTCATAGTAGCACAATTTACCATAGCTAAGATTTGGAAACAGCCTAAGTATCCATCAGTAGATGAGTGGATTAAAATACTGTGGTACAACTACACAATGGGAATATTATGCTGCACTAAAAAAGAAGGGATTCCTACCATTTGCAACAACATGGATGGAACTGGAGAGCATTATGCTAGGTGAAATAAGTTAGTCAGAGAAAGATAAATACCATATGATCTCACTCATCTATGGGAAATAATGAACAACATAAACTAATGATCAAAAACAGATCCAGAGATAGGGAAGCATTAATCAGACTATCAAACCTCAGAGGGAAGGCAAGGGAGTCTAGGGGTAAGGGGAAGAGATCAAACAAAGGACTTGTATGCATGCATATAAGCCTAACCAGTGGACACAGACAACAGTGGTGTAAGGGAAGGAGTAGAGGTGGGTGGGAAGGTAATGGTGGGATGAGGACAAATATGTAATACCTTAACCAATAAAGAAATTAAAATGTAAAAATAAAATAAAATAAAATTGAAGGAAAGAAAATGCTAAAGGAGTTCATTACCACCAAACTAGTATTACAAGAAATGCTAAAGGGAATTTTTTAAGAGAAAAAGAGAGGAACATAGTTATAAAAAATAAATTGTCAATAAACATGTACCTATCAATAATCACTTTAAATATAAATGAATTAAATGTTCTAATCAAAAGACACAGGATAGCTGAATAGATAAGAAAACATGACCCATATATGTGCTGTCTACAAGAGACCCACCTCAGAACAAATGACATACGGACTAAAAGTAAAGGATAGAAAAAGATACTTCATGCAAATAGAAACAGAAAGAAATCTGGGGCACCGTGTATATCAGACAAAATAGACTTTAAAACAAAGGCTACATAATAAGAGACGAAGGAAGACATTACATAGTGATAAAGCAATCATTCCAACTAGATGATAAAACACTTGCAAATATTTATGTACCCAACAGGAAGATCTAAATATATAAAGCGAATTCTTAATGGATGTAAATGGAGACATAATAGTAATGCAGTTATAATAGAGGATTTTAATAACCCATTGACATCAATGGATAAATCGAGACAGAAAATCAGCAAAAAAGCAATGGTCTTAAATGATACATTAGACCAGATGGATTTAATTGATATTTTCAGAGCATTTCACCCCAAAGCAGCAGGATATACAATCTTTTTAAGTGCATATGAAACATTTAGGACACAAAAAAGTCTCAATAAGTTTAAGAAGGTTAAAATCATATCAAGCTCCTTTCCAACCACAATAGTATGAAACTAGCAACCAATTACAGTGGTACCTTGAGATACGAGTTTAATTCATTCCGTAACCTTGCTTGTGTATCAAGTTGCTCGTATCTCAAAGCAAATTTCCCCATTGAAATCAATTGAAATGCCGTTAATCCGTTCCAGCCCCCAAAATGCCACCCCAGTTGTTCTTGTTACGCGTTTTTGAATAAGAAAAATGTATTTATAAATGACAAATATTGTATAAAAACATAATAAAAGAGAATGTAAAGGAATAAACTGGTTTTATAAAGTGTATTTACCTACTCGTTCGTTACACTCTTAATGCTACACTTTATCCCTAAACTGAATGTAACTTAACTAATCTTCACTGAACTTAATTGTTACTGGTCTTTGCGTTTTTTGGCCGATTTAAAAAAAAACGTGTCCAACGAGGTTTGCCTCTTCCTCCCTTTCAGAATGTTTCTGAAAGGGGTGAGGCAAGTTTCATTGAACAGTTCCGATGCACGACCAGTAACAACTTTTTCGGGGTGTTTCTTTTCCACGAAGTGTGACACCCTCTCCCACATTCCTAAGATCTCCTTTATCTCACTTGTAGAGATCTCCTCCACCTCTGGCTCCTCCTCGAAACCAATTTCTTGGAGAACCTCCGCATGTTGCTGAGACTGCAACTCTTGTAACTCCTCCGTGGTGAGTTCCAGAGAGTGCTCCTCCACGAGCTCATTCACGTCTCTCTCATCCACCTCCAGGCCCATGGATTTTCCCAGAGACACTATCTCCTCCTCCACTGGCACCTCGGGTTCAAATCCTTCGAAGGTCCTTTCGGCTACGGCCTCAGGCCACAGCTTCTTCCATGCAGAGGTCAAAGTCCTCGTTGTAACACCCAGCCAGGCCTGATCAATAATTCTGAGGCATATCACGATGTTAAAGTGGTTCTTCCAGAACTCTCGAAGAGTGAGGTTTGTGTTCTCCGTCACCTCAAAGCAGTGTCGGAACAGGTGCTTGATGTACAGCTTTTTAAAATTAGAAATCACCTCCTGATCCATGGGCTGCAGGATAGGAGTGGTGTTGGGAGGTAGGTAGACAACCTTTATAAACTTGAACTCTTCGAGGAGTTCATCTTCGAGGTTCGGTGGGTGAGCAGGAGCATTGTTGAGGATGAGGAAGGCTTGCATGATTAGGTTGTTTTCCTGTAGATATTTCTTAACAGAAGGGCAGAAAACCAGGTTTACCCATTCCACAAAGATCTGCCTGGTGACCCATGCCTTCGGGTTTGCCCTCCACATAACTTGCAGTTTATCTTTTAAAATCTTATGTGACTTAAAGACTCTGGGGTTTTCCGAATGGTATATAAGCAGAGGCTTGATCTTGCAGTCGCCACTCGCATTGGCGCACAGTGCTAGAGTTAGCTTATCCTTCATGGGTTTGTGGCCTGGCATCGCCTTCTCCTCTGCCGTTATATAAGTCCTATTCAGCATCTTCTTCCAGAAAAGCCCTGTCTCGTCACAGTTGAAGACTTGCTGGGGGATATATCCTTTGGCTTCTATCAGTTTGGAAAAAGTTTTGAGGTAATCCTCAGCTGCCTTCACATCCGAACTTGCTGCCTCACCATGCCTGACGATGGAGTGAATGCCGGACCTTTTCCTGAAGTTATCAAACCAGCCTCTATTGGCTTTAAATGAGTCTTTCGATGCTTCGTCCGTGGAAGTGCACGGGGTCTGCTCCAGCAAATCACGGTAAATCACTCGCGCCTTCTCGCATATGATGCCCATGTTAATGTATCTCCTTTAAGCTGCTTCTCTGTCACCCACACCATCAGTAGATTCTCCATCTTTTCATGGAGAGAGCTACGGAGCTTAGAAATTATTGTAACGCCCTTAGCTGGCGTTATACCCGTAATCGAATCCTTCTGTTTAAGCACAGTGCATATCGTTGAAGTACTCCACCCATATAGCCTCGCCAAGTCAGCCACTCGCACACCTTGCTCATATTTTTCTATGATTTCACGCTTTAATTCAATAGACATCATCCTCTTCTGAGCACTGACCTTTCCACTCGCTTTCTTCGGACCCATGGTTATAAAAAGAAATGTGATAAAGTATGTAAATGCACAAAAGATGCTTCGACAATGAGGTAAACAAGCACACTGAGGCTTGAAACTATGAGATTCTCGAGTCGCGGTAAACTGGTGGGTCGTGAGCAGCTGGCCTATCCGCGCGATTACTCATATCTCAAATGTTGCTCGTATTTCAAAGCAAAAAATCGCTTGCTTGACGGCTCGTATCTCAAAAATCTCATATGTCAGGGCACTTGTATCTCGAGGTACCACTGTATAAGAAAAAGAACCCTGAAATACACACAAACACTTGGAGCTAAATAACATGCTACTAAAAGTGAAAAGATAACAATGAGATCAAAGAAGAAATAAAAAGATACATGAGACAAGTGAAAATAAAAACATAACCCCAAATCTACAAAACACAACAAAAGTAGTCCTAAGAGGGAAATTCATAGCAATACAAGCCTACTTCAAGAAACAAACAAAAAAGTCAAATAAACAATCTAACCTTAACCTAAAAACTAAACAAAGCCCTAAGTGAGTAGAAGGAAGAAACTAATAAAGATCAGAGCAGAAATAAATGAAATAGAGTCTAAAAAATATAAAGGATCAATGAAGCCAAGAGCTGGTTCTTTGAAAAGATAAACAACATCGAAAAACCTTTAACCAGACCTATCAAGAAAAAAAGGAAAGAGGACCCAAATAAATAAATTCAGAAATGAAAGAGGGCGAATTCCCAAACCAGATAAAGACGCCAAAAAAAAACTACAGGCCAATGTCCTTGATGAACATAGATGCTAAAATTCTTTTTCTTTTTAAATTAAATCTTTATTATTCAGATTATTACATTTGTTTCTCTTTTTTCCCTTCCATAGCTCCCCTCCACCTGGCTCCCAACTGTGCCTCTACCCTTACCTCCCTCCTGTTGACCTCATCCATATGTATATGATTTTTGTCCAGTCTCTCTCTGCATACCCCTCACCCCCTTTCCCTAAGAATTATCAGTCCACTCCCTTTCTGTGCTCCTGATTCTACTATATTCACCAGTTTATTCTGTTCATCAAACTTTTAATTCACTTAATTTTTAGACTCACTTGTTGAATATTTCTTACCACTCCCATCTGGCCTGCATCATTTCTGTTGAGGAATCAGCTGACAATCGTATGGGTGCTCCCCTGTAGGTAATTAACTGCTTTTCTCTTGCTGCTTTTAATATTCTCTCTTTGTCTTTTGCTCTTGGTATTTTATTTATGATGTGTCTTGGTGTAATCCTCTTTGGATTCCTTTTATATGGGGTTCTGTGTGCCCCCTGGACTTGCAAGTCCATTTCTTTTACCAGATGTGGGAAGTTTTCAGTCATTATTTCTTTAAATAAGTTTTCAGTATCTTGCTCTCTCTCTTCTTCTGGCACCCCCACAATTCTGATGTTGGTACGCTTGAAGCTGTCCCAGAGGCTCCTTACATTATCTTCACATTTTTTAAATTCTTTATTCTTTTTTCTTTTCCAGTTGAGTGTTTTCTGATTCTTTATATTTCAAATTTTTGACTTGATTCTTGCTTTCCTCTAGTCTGCTGTTAGGTCCCTGAATAATATTTTTTATTTCAGTCAGTGTATGTTTAATTTTTAGTTGGTCCTTTTTCATCTCTAGTTGATCCTTTTCCATCTCTAGTTGGGCCTTTCCCATCTCTAGTTGATCCTTTTTCATCTTCTCTTGGGTCTTGCTAAATTTATCCATCTTTTCTAGGATATTCTTTAAAAAACTTATAACCATGCTTTTGAACACTATATCCAGTAATTTGTTTTCTTCCATTTCTTTTGTTTGTGATCTCTTCCTTTTTTCACTATGCCGGGAGAACTTCTGTGTTGGATTCAGCCTTATGATACAAGACTTGCAAAACTGCAGAAGCCTCTCTGTTGAGCTTGGAATGGGTGGAGTCTCAGGGTTTAACAGATGGCCTTGCCTTCCAGTCGGTCTCACCCTCCACGGCCCCTGAGTCTCACGTGACTGGGTAATCGTTGGAGCGGTCCCTGTGTGCAAGTGCACTCTCGCAGTGCCTCTAGACTGCTGCTTCTAGATTGCTGCCTCTAGATGGCTCCCCTGAGCTCCGGGACCATGTGAGTCTGGGTCCCCAGGGTTTCGCCCCAAACTGGGGTTTAGTGGAGTTAGAAGTGGCACAGTTGGGAGGGTCTGTCTCCCGCCCACTCGTGAAAGCCAGCGACACAATCAGCAGTCGGTCTTCTGAGCGCAGTGCTGTGCGCGCTACCAGGCTTCTGCCCTTTTGCGACTCCCCTAAATTTCCGTGCACTTCTCCCTTTTCACAGTCCAAACTGCCCCCCTATGAATTTCGGTTGCACCTGGGGTTTAGTGTCGTAGGATAAGGGGTTCAATGCAGTTGGGAGTCTCCATCTCCCTCCTGCCAGAGAAAGCCAGCCAGGTATTCCGGCACCCTCTCTCTCCACACACGCGTTCCGTACCTCAGCTTTTTGCAGCTCCTCTGGGTCTCTGTGAGCCCCTCTCTTTCCCTCTAGTTGTAGAATTTCCACTGAGCCAGCTTTCCTGTGGTTCTGGATGATGTCCATTCTGTCTTTTAGTTGTAGTTTCCAAATTATTGTGCGAGGCAGCAGTGTAGGTGTTTACCTATGCCACCATCTTGGATTCCTCCATGCTAAAATTCTTAGCAAAATTTTAGCAAATTGGATTCAGCAATACATTAGAAAGATCATACACCACAACCAAGTGGGATTTATTCTGTGGATGCAAGGATGGTACAGTACCCACAAATGAATAAATGTGATACATCACATAAACAAACTGAGAGACAAAAATCACATAATCATATCAATCAATGCAGAAAAAGCATTTGACAAAATCCAACACCCTTTATTGATAAAAACTCTCAGCAAAACAGGAATAGATGGATCATACCTCAACATAACAAAAGCCATATATGACAATCCTACAGCTAACATCAAACTCAATGGACAAAAACTAAATGCATTTCCCCTAATAATAAGAACAAGATAGGAATGCCCTCATTCACCACTCCTGTTCAACATAGTAGTGGAAGTGCTAGTCATAGTGATCAGACAAGAAGAAGAAATAAAAGGCATCCAAATTAAAAAAGTAGAAGTAAAACTGTCCTTATTTGTAGATGACATGATACTATACATAGAAAACCCACAAAACTCCATTACTTAATAAATGAGTTCAGCAATGTAGCACCCAGAAAAAATTAACACCAAGAAATCTATGGCCTTTTTACACACCAATAATGAACTCACAGAAAGAGAAACTAAAAAGCAATCCTATTTACTATCGCACCAAAAAAACTAAGATACCTAAGAACAAACTTAACTAAGAACGTATAAGACCTGTACTCAGAAAACTACAGAACATTGAAAAAAGAGATACAGGGAGACATAAAAAAAATGGAAGAACATACCATGTTCATGGGTTGGTAGAACCAACATCATTAAAATGTCCATAGTACTCAAAGCAATCTACAGATTCAATGTAATCCCCATTAAAATATCACTGGCATATTTCAAAGATCTAGAAACTCCCCAAAAATTCATCTGGAATTAAAAAAAAGACCCTGAATAGCTGCAGCAATCCTGAGAAAGAAGAACAAAGTTGGAGGGATCACAATACCAGATATCAAGTTATATTATCAAGCTATGATTCTCAAAACTGCCTGGTACTGGCACAAGAAGAGACACATAGACCAGTGGAATGGAACAGAGAACCCAGAAATCAATCCAAGCCATTATGCTCAATTAATATTTCACAAAGGAGGCAAGAGCATTCAATGGAGTCAAGACAGTTTCTTCAAAAATGGTGCTGGAAAATTTGGTCAGATATATGCAAAAAAAAAGAAAGAAAGAAAGAAAGAAAGAAAGAAAGAAAGAAAGAAAGAAA
>JAAGEH010000005.1:42321374-42338708 GCA_011751065.1 Lasiurus cinereus
AAAGAAAGAAAGAAAGAAAGAAAGAAAGAAAGAAAGAAAGAAAGAAAGAAACTACCTTACCAACTTACACCATACACAAAAAACAAACTCAAAATGGCTAAAGGACTTGAATGTTAAGATGGGAAATCATAAAAATCCTACAAAACTCCATAGGCAGCAAAATAGCAGACATATGTCATAGCAATATCTTTATAGACAGAGCTCCTAGGGCAATGGAGACTAAGGAAAAATAAATAAGACTACATCAAAATAAAAAAAGCTTCTATATAGCAAAAGAAACCATCAACAAAACAACAAGAAAGCCCACTGCATGGGAGAACAGATTTGCCAATGATATTTCTGATCAGGGTTTGATCTCCAAAATTTACAGAGAACTCATACAACTTAACAAAAGTAAGATAACTGATAAAAAATTGGGCAAAGGATCTAAATAGACACTTTTCGAAAAAGGACATACAGAAGGCTCAGAGACATGAAAACATGCTCAAAGTCACTAATACAAATCAAAACAATGAGATATCATCACATACCTGTCAGAATGGCTATCATCAACAAATCAACAAACGACAAATGCTGGCAAGGATGTGGAGAAAAAAGAATCTTTGTGCACTGCTGTTGGGAATGCAGACTGGTAAAACCACTGTGAAAGATAGTATGGGGTTTCCTCAAAAAGTTAAAAATGGTGACCAGAATCGAACTCAAGACAAAATAAAAAACAAAGTTAAAAATGGAACTGCCATTTAACCCAGTAACCCCACTGCTATGACTATATCCCAAAAAACTAAAAAAACCAATCAGAAAGGATATATGCACCCTTATGTTCATAGCAACACAATTTACAAGAGCTAAGATTTGTAAACAGCCTAAGTGCCTACCAGCAGATGAGTGAATTAAAAAACTGTGATACATCTACACAATGGAATACTATGCCGCTATAAAAAAAGAAGGAACTTTAATCACTTGCAATAGCATAGATGGAACTGGAGAGCATCATGCTAAGCAAAATAAGCCAGTCAGAGCAAGATAAATATCACATGATATCACTCTTATGTGAGATATAATGATCAACATAATGATGAACAAGAATAGATACAGAGACAAATGGGAAGGGAGGAGGGTTAGAGAGAAACCAAAGGACTTGTATGCATGCATATTAGCACAACCAATGAACACAGACACTGGGGCATTGGAAGCTTGCCCGGGGTGGAAATGGCTGGGAGGAGGTGGGTGGTCAATTGAGAAAAAAGGAGACAAATGTAAAACCTTAGACAATAAACAAAAGATTAAAAAAAAATGAAAGAGGAGAAGCAACAACTGACACCATAGAAATGCATAAAATTATAAGAAAATATTATGAACAAATATATGCCAACAAATTGGACGAAATGGATAAATTCATAGAAACATACACTCTTTCAAAACTGAATCAAGAAGAAACATAAAATCTTAACAAACCAATTACAAGTAACAAAATTGAAACAATAAATAAATAAATAAATAAATAAATAAATAAATATCCAACAAACAAAAGTCCTGGACTGAATGGCTTCATAAGTTAACTTTAGCATTCAAAAAAACTTTATACTTATCCTTCCCAAACTAGTCCAAAAAAATGCAAGTGAAGGGAAGACTCCCAAGCTAATTTTATGAGGCCAGCATGATCCTAATTCCAAAACCAGATAAAGACACTACAAAGAAAGAAAATTATAGGCCAATATCCCTGATAACCATGGATGCAAAAATCCTCAACAAAATATTAGCAAATTGGATCCAGCAACATATTAAAAAGATCATACACCGTGATCAAGTAGGATTTATTCCTGGGATGCAAGGATGGTACAATATCCACAAATTAATTAATAGTATATATCACATAAACAAATTGAAGGTTCAAAAGCATATGATCACATCAATAAATGTAGAAAAGGTATTTGATAAAACCCAGCACATATTTATGATAAAAACTCTCAGCAAAGTGGACATAGAGGGTATATATCTCAACATAATAAAGGTCACATATTCAAACCCACAGGTAACATCATGTTCAATGGGGAAAAACTAACAGCATTTTTCTTAAGATCAGGAACAAAACAAGGATATCTACTTTCACCTCTCTTGTTCAACTTAGTACTGGAAGTCCTAGCCATAGCAATCAGACAAAAATAAAAATAAAAATATTCAAATTGCAAAGGAAGAAGTAAAACTCATTATTTGCAGAAGACATGAGACTGTCTGAACAGTCCACCCAAAATCTACTCAAACTGATAGGTGAATTCAGTAAAGTAGCAGGATAGAAAATAAATATCCAGAAATTAGTTGCATTTTTATATACCAACAATGAATTATCAGCAAGGAAACTGAGAAAATAATCCCATTTACAATAGAATAAAAATACCTAGGAATAAATTTAACCAATGAGGTTAAAAAAACCTGTACTTGGAGAATTATAAGATACTGAAGAAAGAATTTTAAGAAGATACAGATAAGTGAGTATATATGCTATGTTCATGAGTATGAAGATTGAGATTATTAAAATGTCCATACTACTCAAAGCAATCTGTAGATTTCACACAGTTCATGTAAACTACAATGGT
Source organism: Lasiurus cinereus (assembly GCA_011751065.1). Classification (NCBI taxonomy): domain Eukaryota; kingdom Metazoa; phylum Chordata; class Mammalia; order Chiroptera; family Vespertilionidae; genus Lasiurus; species Lasiurus cinereus. The sequence goes on from JAAGEH010000005.1 coordinate 42,323,969, forward strand.
GTATTTCACAGAACTAGAACAAGTAATCCAAAAACGCATTGAATCAAAGAAGATCCTGAATTGCCACAACAACCTTTGTTGTTGTTGTTAATTCTTACTGGGGGATATCTTTTCTATTGAATTTAAAAAATACATATTTTTATTGATTTCAGAGAGGAAGGGAGAGGGAGAGATAGAAACATCAATGATGAGAGAGAATCTTTGATCGGTTGCCTCCTGCACGTCCCCATTGGGGATCAAGTCTGCAACCCTCACATGTGCTTCAACTGGGAATGGAACCACGACCTCCTGGTTCATAGGTTGACACCCACCATTGAACTACACCAGCTGGGCCTGATATTTTTAGCATAACAATTTTGAAAAAGAAAAACAAAGTTGGAGGAATCATGCTACCTGATATCAAACTATACTACAAGGCTATGGTAATCACAGGAGCATGGTACTGGCATGAAAACAGACACATAGGTCAATGGAGCAGGATAGAGAGCCTAGAAATCAACCCATGCCTATATGTTCAATTAATATTTGACAAAGGATGGAAGAACATACAAAGGTGTAACGATAGTCTATTCAATTAATGATCTTGAGAAAATTGGACAGATACATGCAAAAAACGACTAGATCACTTTTTACACCATATCAAGAATAAACTAAAAATGGATTAAAGACTTAAATGTAAGATTCAAAACCATAAAATTTATGGAGTAAACATAGGCTGTAAAGTCTGTGACATTTATCTTAGCAATATAATCTATCTCTTGGAGCAAGGGAAAGAAAAGAAAAAAATAAACAATGGAACTACATCAAACTAAGAAGTTTTTTGCACAGCAAAGGAAAGTATAAACAAAATGAAAAGACAACCTACTGAATGGATGAAGATAGCTTCCAATGATATATCTGAAAGAGGCTAATGTCCAAAATTTATAAAGAACTCATACAACTCAACACAGCAAACAAACAATCCACTTAAAGAATGGGCAGAGGACCTGAATAGACACTTTTCCAGTAGATGGCCAGTAGACAGATGAAAAGATGCTCAACGTCCCTAATCATCACCAGAGAGATGCAAATTAAAGCCACAATGAGGTATTACCTCACACCTGTCAGAATGGCTGCCATCAAGAAACCAACATACAAGTGTTGGTGAGGATGTGCACAGCTTGCAAATGAGCCACTCATGCACAGCGTGGAAATGAGCCACTATAGGAAACAAAAAATTAAAAATAGAACTACCTTATGACCCAGCAATCTAGGTATACATTTGAAGACATTTTAATCCCTGATTTTGAAAGGATATATGCATTCTTATGTAAATTGCAGCACTATTTACAATATCCAAGATATGGAAGCAACCCAAATGCCCATTAATAGACCAGTGAATAAAAGTGTGTGGTACATATATACCATCCTTGGCCATAAAAAAGAATGAAATCTTAATTTACCATTTGCAACAGCAGAGATGAACCTAAGCCAGTCAGATAATTACAAATCCCATATGATTTCACTTATATGTAGAATCTAAAGATTATAAATGAGCAAACAAAATGGAAACAGACTCATAGATAGAGAACGGAGTGGTTGATGGTTGGCAGATGGGAAGGGTGCTGGAGGGTGGGTAAAAAAGACGAAGGGATTGAGAAGTACAGATTGGTAATTGCAAAACAGTCATGGGGAATGTAAAGTATAGCATGGGGAATAAAGTCAATAATACTGTAATAACTGCACATAGTGCTAGGTGGGCAGTGGAAATAGGGGGCAGCTTTGTGGGCAGATGATTGTCTGACCACTCTGCTGTATACTTGAAACTAAGACCAAATTTAAAAAAATGCCGAGTAAAGGCAAGTAAGCCATCCTTGTCAGATAAAGGAGAATAAAGACAGGTTGTTCGCCACGCCCCTTTGTTAGATAAAAATTGTTGATAGAGCTTCTATCAGGCGCAGGAATGACCAGACCCTGAGAGAGGACCTGAGAGTCCCCGAGTGTTTCGTCCATTTTGCTTTGCCCTGGGGTAGAGGGAGGGTGAGTGACCTCATACATTGGTCCAGCACAGTCTCTTGGCCACAGTGGCAACCATGGTGATTCTAGCCCACAGTGTGGGAGGCTCAGAGCGTTCCCAGCCTCTGTCTGACTTGTTCTTCCTTGCAGCCCGAGGGAACTGCCGTGTATACATCCCCTTCCCCAAAAGTGAGGGGAAAGTGAGGATAAGGAACCCCCTTACAAAGAGAACCCTCCAAGTGCACACTGCCCTGGGGCCGCTAGGAGGTGATAGGAACTCTCCAACCCAATCTGCCACCTTGGGGCCTTACCCAGATACTGCTCCAGGCACTCTGCAGGCTGTGTCCAGCCTTCTGGGGCTTCTGGGCCTTTTTGGGAACCAGTGCCCATCAATCCATTCAGGTCTGAGGAGCCTCTCAGGCCCTTCTGGGCAGAGCTGTGCAGGCCTGCTTCTGTCTGCTCCTGGCTGCAGGGCATAGAGCAGCCTGCCTGGCATTCCCTGAAGAGCCTTCTTCTGACCCCTAGTCCCAGGCCCCTGACAGGGTCATCCGTCTGCTCCCCCAGCCTTGTCTAACTCCCAGGTACCCTGCCCAGAGGTGGGCAGGACCCTGCCGAGGGCAGCTCCTTGAGCACCCAGTAGCCTGCCCTTGGCACCAGCACCACATCAATAAGGCCAAGCCGGTCCTGACCCCCAAAGAGGGCCAAATCTTAAACTCCAAGTTCTCCCTTAGACTTCCTCGGTCAAGAGCCCAAGAGATGGTTGGAGGGCAAGCAGCCACCCCTCTCTGGCCTCACCCTCCCACTCAGCCCATGGCAATGCCCAGAACCCAGAGGCTCAGAGGAAGGCCTGCTGCTTGTGGGACATTCAGGAGGCAGAGGTTGGAGGCCCAGAGCCACAGGGGACAGCGCCCTCTGTGGCAAGAGCAGCCCCTGACAGTGTGCAGAGTTTACTGTGTGCCAGGTAGTTGGGGGAAGAAATGGCTCTGCCACCACCCTGGCAGGGGGAGTCAGGTGATCTGTGCCATTTATTCACAGAGAACTGAGAGGCAAAGAGCAGAGAGCGCCAGATGGGCTCCTCCAGCCCCAAATCAGAACCCACAGCCTAGCATCCGTTTAGGCTGTGGTGGCACCAGATTGCTAAGCCGCATCTACATTTCCTTCCTGGGTACTGGTAAGGACTCATTCCGGCCCTTGCAGCGTTGTTTTGGTGGCTGGTGGCTGGAGGCCGGGCTTTCCCGAAGCTGTGAGTTTTCCCTGTGTTGCTTGGTGCAACCCATGAAGGCCCTGGGGTGACAGAGCCACAGGCCGGAGCGGCTGGTACCTAAAGAGTGACCTACTGCCCGGCAGGAATGGCTCAGTGTTGAGCATTGACCTATGAATCCGAAGGTCATGGTTTGATTCCTGGTCAGGGCACATGCCTGGGTTGTGGGCTCTGTCTCTGGTATGGGGCGTGCAGGAGACAGCCAATTAATGACTCTCTCATCATTGATGTTTCTATCTCTCTCCCTCTTCCCTCCTCTCTGAAATCAATAAAAATATATACAAACAAACAAACAAACAAAAAGAGTTACCTACCTATGGGGCTGTCACCTTGGATATAAACCTGTGTCTGAGCCATTGCACTCTTGAAGACGTATATATATTATCACAGCCTGGCGCACCCTAACTTATACCAATACACACACGTGCACACACACATGTTTAGCTGTGTCCTTTGCATGCCGGGCCAGGCAGAGAAAATGGCACAGGCCCTCCAGGCTCCCTCCCTGAGCTCCTGCCCCAGAGAAGCATGCAGGTGGGGAGAAGAGGCAGACAGTTGAGGAGTGGGTGCCTGGTCAGAGGAGGGAGAGTGCTGGGAGGCAGCTCTGACTGGTGAGACCCCGTCGGGCAGAGTGGGGGCACTTCTCTGGGTAGGGACAGCGGTGGGTCTGCCTGCAGGCACGCATCTCTCAGGCTGTCCTGGTATTGCAAGGTCTATGGTGCTCCAGGGGAAGACACTGTGAGGGCTGAGCTGGGCTACAGGTCTCCCAGGTGGCGGTGGCACTTGCTCAGGAACCAGGCTGTGTGGGCCCGTTTGCTCTGGCTCCATGTCCTCCCTGTCAGGTAACGCCTTCCTCCCCAACATGAAGGGTGGGTGGAAAGCAGCTCTGGAGAGGGGGGAGGGGTCAAGTGCGAGCCCCTCCATCTCTGGAGTGCTCCCTAACTCTATCCCCCCGCAGCTTCAGAAAGCAGGGCTGGACCAAGAAGCGCCAATCCCGCATCCGAGGGGTGGATGGCGAGGGAGGGAGGCCAGCGCGCCCACCACCCTCTCTCTGTGACTCCTGGGCTCGCTGGAGGGCCCCTCTCTGGTTCTCGGGTTCAGTTTTCTCTTCTGAGAAAACCCTGTAGAACAAGTGGCCCAGCGTCTTTCTGGGAACCCGCTCTCTCGGGGGCAGGGAAAGGAACAGCCAGCCCTGATTCCCGGCCCCTCCCAGAGACCCTGGGTCCCACATTGTGGAGGCAGATTGGGCGGAGGATCAGGAGTGGTTCCCATTGTCAGTACCCAGAAGGTGAGCTCGCATGTCCAGAAGTGTCCGGAGGCCCTGCCTTGTACAGATGCCCTGACCTCTGCTCTCCCACCCATGGGCTCTGCAGCTCCAGCCAGGAGAGGAGCCAGTGCCCCTCCATCCTGTCGGCAGAGTCCCTGCTGTCACTCTCTTCTGAGGCCAGCTCCAGGCCTGTGGGTGGCTCCCCCTTCCCAGGGCAGAGGTTAGGCATCATGCCCTCGGGGCTCCCTACACTGCTGGGGCCACTGCCACCACTTGGCATACCTGTCACACGCTGAGGCACCTAGGCCAGGGATTCGAGCTGAGCAGGGAGGAAGCCCCGGGTCACTGTCATGAGGGGCTGCCTATAGAAAAGCGTGTTCAGGGATGGGGTGGCTGAGTTTAAATTGGTGGTTTTCAGTCTTGGGGGCATGTGAGAGCCACTTTCAGCACATGGAAACCGACACTGCAGCCCTGAGAGTCCTGAAGTTGTCTCCGGGTGAGATTGGGCACCTGATCTGAGAAACTTCTGGTGACTATCTACATGGCTAGGCTGAGAGGCATGGAATGGGGAGCCAGGGCACACCCCCATCTGAGACAGTGGGAACTGTCTCCTCAGAAATGAGCAGGCTCCTCCCCACACAGGAGGGGTACTGGGGTGATGGCCTGAGGAAAGGCTTGTGCCCCCCATGCTAAATGCTGCCACCTGCTCTGCAGGAGTGGTCTCCAAATCCCTGCTCAGGTCTGGATGCTCAGACGCCCGAATGCCCAGCCACTGACTAGATAAAGGCCCCCTTCCCCTGAGAGGCACATGCCCTCAATCAGCAGAGCCAGCTCTGCCCTACCCCCCAATTCCTCTGTCCTGGCTCTGGCTCTGAGGTGGCCGTGCCCCTCCAAACTCTCCAGAAACCACCTGTTTCCATCACAACCTGGCCTGGGAAGAAATCGCCATGGAAGGGGATTTGGTTGCTAGGAGTTGGGCTTCATTCTTGGCTTGACCGGCTCCATAGTGACCAACGAAGAGGTGCACATCCCACAGGGAGGGTCAACCTCACAGCTCATGGCTGACCTGGCTCCTCACTATTCCATAGACACGCAGGCAATGTCTGGCTGTGGGCTCTCCCCACAGTTTTCTGGGTGCTTCTTACCCCAAACCCTCCTTTTCCTGCCAACATGTTCATCACCCTGAGCATCCAGTGTCTAGCAAGGTCAACAGAATAAAGCAGAGAACCAAAATACTGTGCTTATGAAGAGAGAGTTTACACGAAGCCCCTGGCCTTGCCTGGCAGATACACACTCAGAAATAAGTGCCCGCCCTCCCCTTCCCAAAGCCACCCCCAGCAGCAGTGGGCCTGCTGGTTCTCAGCAAGCCTTTGCTCTCTGTGTCCAAACCTTTGAGGTTTCATTCAGTTCCTGCATGTGCAGAAGCTGCTGGAGAGGAAGGAACCCGATGAGAGCTGTGTCAGGGAGCAATCAGCTGCAGAGTCAATATTTTTAGCAGCACGAGTGGCTAACCCGGAGGCCCGCCATTGAGCAGGGGCTGGAGTCGGGAATGGGGCCTCATGATAATCTCCAGGGAGGTGAAATTCCAGCCATTTTACTCAGAGGCAGCACACTTCCCACACACATTGCTTGTGCCTACATTTCAAACTCAAATCCCTAATATAAAGTTAATCTTCTCCTACAACTTGCTGCCAGGTGGCAAATCATTTTTCCCAATCAGAGTGGCAGTGCAGGGTAGTGGGCAGAGCCCCATACTGGGTCATGGGCCTGAGGTCTGGTCTGAGAGTCCCTGGTTCTAGTGTCATGCTGGGTGACTGAATCTCCTGGATGCTGGAGTAGGAGCTGGACTGCATCTGTGGCTCTCACATCCTGACATCCCGCGCCCCCCCCCCTCAGGATGTGCACGTCAGTCCACCTGGGATGCAGGCTGAGCATCTGTATTTTTAGGAAGTCCCACTTTGATTTTAGAGCGCGGCCAGGTTGCAAGCCACAGGGCCAGGCAATATTTTCTTACCCTGCTTGTTCCATCAGAGGCATCAACCCAGCTGACCACATCCTTCTCACTGGAACTCCGAACATCTCTTGACTTTTACGATCCCATTGCCTCCTGCTCCTTCTCCTTCCCTGGCACCCCTCTGCATCTCATCTCCTGCTTCCTCCCTTCTGTCCCACATCTAAAGATTCGGAGCCCCCCATCCTGACTGCCTTTCTCTACCTACACCATTTCCCTTGGTTTATGCTTCTACTCCCATGCCTTAGGTCCTACCCATATGCCAACAGCCTCCCGGGCTGGAACCCATTGCCTAATCTTCCCAGAACGGCTTACTTCTGGCCCCCACCTGGATGTCTGCAGTCATCTCAAAGTAAACAGGCACAAACCCACATGTTCAGCTGCATCCCAGGACCCAGCCTGCTCCCCCGCCGTCTTCCCATTCTCCACAACGGCATTCCAGCAGGTGCTAACCCCAAACGTGGGCATTATCCTGGGTCCGCCTCTCCCCTCTGAGATCTCATCTAACCCTCAGCCACTCTTATTGGCTTGATCTCCGAACAGATTCCAGACCCTCCCACTTCTCTCCACACACACACCATGGCCTGGCCTGTTCCTCTGAGGTTCCCACCCGGCTCGGCAGCAGACCATTCTCTCCGCTTCCATGCAGATCCTCTAATCCACGTTCTGCTCCGCAGCCTGGGTGCTCTTTTTACAACACATCATCTCCACCTCCATCTTGCCACAAACTTAAAATGCAAACTCCTTCCAGGATCTTAAAAGTCTTTCATTACCTGTCCCACCGACTTCCTGGACCCATCTCCATGGCTCACACTCCTCGGCCACTCCAGCATTTCCAGCTGGGGCCTTTGCTGGAAAGTTCACCACTGACCTTCACACAGCTAACTGTCACCTCTCCGGACTGGCCTTCGGTGGCCACCCCCTCTGCAATGGATCCCAAGTGCCCCCTTTTGCTTCATTCTATTTCCATTATCTGCCCAGCACGAGCCACTCTCCAGTAGTTAATAGTCTGGGGAGACCCTCTTCTCATTGGTTTGCAGCCTCTCCTGGGGGTAAAGCCCAGAAAGTCAGGGAGGTCATCTGTTGTGTTTACTACTGTGTTCCCTCTTCCCAGGATACAGCTTGCACACGGTGGTGCATATAATAAGTGAATAATATACTAGTAAGTGAATAAGTGCACAGTCCTGTCCAGTGCTAGAGCAACATGATGCATTGAAAACATGGAATAATCCATTATTCTGTTTCCTATAACAGTTCTGTGGATGCCCAGACGTTTCAAGGCACCAAAGCTTTGCTTCTCGAGACAGTGAATTCCATGAAGACAAGTGCTAATTACCCTCACTTCTCTGCAGAGGCCTGCAGAGCACAGGGTCCGGCTGAGCACCATACATGTTGCCAAGAGAATGAGTGGATGATCTTCTCATGGCTAAGGAAGCACTTGGAGGTGGAGAGCAGGGAGAAGAGTTCTCAGGAGGCCATGATGCCAGGGCTCTTGGCTGGTCCTGGTCACGCTGGCTCCTTGGCTGGTCCTGGGGCTCAACTCTGTCCTCTACTTCCTGGGCTGGCTGCCCTCAGAGCATGTTTCTGCCTTCCTGCCTTGTTCACCGCCAGAGTAACACAAAACCCCAGGCAGCTCCCCTCCCCATCACTGGGAGCAGCTCAAGGAACTTGGTGCAACCTTCAGCTCCAAGGGCCAGAAACCATCGCCTAATCTTCCCAGAACAGCTTACTTCTGGGATGCAGGGTCAGCTTGCCAGAGGAGGTGAGTGAGATCGAATAGAAGCTAACTTGGGATTGTGCCGGCTCTCCGACCTTGGGCAAGGACTTCATCTCTCTCTGTCTCCACGTCTTTAAAAGGACTTCATCTCTCTCTGTCTCCACGTCGTCAAAAGGAATGCACCATAGCTGTAGATGCTCACAGGATTGCTGTAATGAGTAAATGTGCAAATGCATGCACAGTTCTTTGTGGGGTGCAGTGCACACAGTACCTGCTCAATAAATGTTGGCTCTTTTTTTAAAATTTAATAAATCTTTATTGTCCAGACTACTACAATTATTCCTCTCCCCCACCTATACCTTCCCTCTACCTGGATCCCACCCCACCATCTAACCTTACCTCCCCCTCATTGTCTTCATCCATGGATGTACGATTTTTGTCTAGTCTTTCCCTGCACCCCCTTCACCCCTTTCCCCCTGAGAATTGTCAGTCCACTCCCTTTGTATGCCCCTGATTCTATTATATTCACCATATTTTTCATTCACTTGATTTTTAGATTAACTTATTGATAGATATGTATTTGTTGTTCATAATATTTATCTTTACCTTTTTCTTCTTCTTCTTCCTCTTCTTAAAGAGTACCTTTCAGCATTTCATATAATACTGGTTTGGTGGTGATGAACTCCTTTAGCTTTTTCTTATCTGTGAAGCTCTTTATATGCCCTTCAATTCTGAACGATAGCTTTGCTGGGTAGAGTAATCTTGGTTGTAGGTTCTTGCTATTCATCACTTTGAATATTTCTTGCCACTCCCATCTGGCCTGGCCTGCATAGTTTCTGTTGAGAAATCAGATGACAATTGTATGGGTATTCCCTTGTAGGTAATTAACTGTTTTTCTCTTGCTGCTTTTAATAGTCTCTCTGTCTTTTGCTCTTGGCATTTTAATTATGATATGTCTTGGTGTGGTCCTCTTTGGATTCCTTTTGTTTGGGGTTCTGTGCACTTCCTGCACTTGTAAATCTATTTCTTTCACCAGGTATGGGAAATTTTCAGTTATTATTTCTTCATATAGGTTTTCAGTATCTTGCTCTCTCTTCTTCTTCTGGCATCCACATAATTCTGATGTTGGTATTCTTGAAGTTGTCCTAGAGGCTCCTTACACTATCTTTAAATTTTTGGATTCTTTTTTCTTTTTTCTTTCCAGTTGAGTGCTTTCTGCTTCTTTGTATTTCAAATCTTTGACTTGTTTCTTGCATTCCTCTAGTCTGCTATTAAGTCTCTGTATAATATTTTTTATTTCAGTCAGTGTATGTTTAATTTCTAGTTGGTCCTTTTTCATATCCTCAAGGGTCTCGTTAAATTTATCTATCTTTCCCAGGAAATTCTTGAAAAACCTTATCACCGTGGTTTTGAACTCTGTATCTAGTCATTTGTTTTCCTCCATTTCTTTCATTTGTGATCTGTTTCTTTGTCTCCACATTTTCACTGCTTCCCTGAGTTGGTTGAGTAGCTTTGTGTGCTAGGTGTCCTATATGGCCTAGTGGCTCTGCCTCATCAGTTACCTGAGGTGGACTCTCTTGGTGCACCCCTTTGTGGACTGTGTGTACAGCCTTGTTGTAGTTAAGTCTTGACTGTTGTTGGTATCACTGAGGGGAATTGACCTCCAAACCAATTGGTTGTGAGGATCAGCTGTGTCTACTCTGGGAGAACTTCTGTGCTGGAGTCAGCCTTGTGATACAAGACTTGCAAAATTGCAAAAGCCTCTGTGCTTAGCGTGGATGGGGCAGAGTCTTAGGGCTGAGCAAACAGCCTTGGCTTTCTGTCAGCCCTGCCTTTCACGGCCCCTGGGTCTCAGTGCTCCTCAGTAATCGCTGCAGCCCTCCCTTGTGCACTTGTGCTTGTGAGCCTCCAGACTTCTGCCTTTTGCGGCTCCCCTGAGTTTCCATGCACTCCTCCCTTTTCCTAACAGTCCAGACTCCCCCCATATGAGTCTTACCCGGAACTGGGATTCAGTGCTGTTGGAACTGGGGTTCAGTACAGTTGGGATTTTCCATCTCCCTCCTGTTAGAGAAAGCCAGCCAGGCACTCCTTCGCCCATCCTCTCCACGTGTGTGTCTCTGTATCTCAACTTTTTGCAGCTCCTCTGAGTCTCCATGAGCCCATCTCTTTCCTTCTGGTTGTAGAATTTCCACTCAGCTAGCTTTCCTGTGGTTCTGGATGATGTCATTCTGTCTTTTAGCTGTAGTTTTGAAATTGTTGTGTGAGGCAGCAGTTTAGGTGTTCACCTATGCCGCCATCTTGGTTTCTCTACCACTGTTGGCTCTTTTAATGATCTTGAATAGTAGTGGCCTTGAGCTGGGGCCTGGGATCCCAGCTTCTCTACCTGGGAGTTTCTCCTCACTCCTCACCCTCTGCAGTCAGGGGCAAGTCCCCTGAACCTGTCCTCCTCTCTGCTTCGTGCAGCTGGAGAGTGCTAGCCCCTTCCTCCCACCACTACTGTGCGGATTAATTAGTGCTAATTAATGGGCTTTGAAAAGGAAAAGCACCCAGGTGAGTGCTGATGATGGTTATTAATGAGAACCATGAGCTAGAGAAGGTGCTGAGCCAGGGTCCCAACATCACACAGATCCCAGAACAGTGAGGGGAGCTGAGAAGCGGATCTTAAGCTTGGAAGCTGAGGTGCCATGCCTGCCAGCCTGCCAAGGCGTTTCCACCAGAACAAAACCCACGCAGTCATGCAAAACCACTCAGTGAGCCACAGAGAGAGTGTCTCAGAGGAGTGCCCTGGACTGGAAGGGGCCCTGCCAGTCACTAGGCTACAGCTATCCCTTCGAGGACAATTGCAGCCAAGGCAGACCTTTGCCCCTTTGAAAAGCGGTCACGTCCACGCACCCTGAGGTGACATGGGGCTGTTCACCACAGAGATAACAGTAAGAACTACCACATGTCCCTGCTCACTGTGCAGCGAGGTCACCTGCTAACACCAGGAGCTGGGAATGCTACATGAGGCTATTGTTTCTGACTTGGGGGGACCAGCTTAACTATGGGACAATTTGCATTCAGTAATACTCACTCTTTTAGAAGATGCTTCTAAAAGCCTTGGCCTACACAGGAAGTCCTGTAGCCAACTCATAATTAAGGTGCCATCCCATCACCCGCCAGGTTCCTTTGTGCCCCTGTGTGTCAGACCTCTCCTTGCCCTCAGCCTGGGAAGCACTGGTGGGTTTGCATCCCTATAGCCTTGCCCTTCCTGGAGCTTCACATAAATGAAATCATGCAGCAGGTAGCGGCGGAGGCTGGCTTCGTCTACCCTGTACAATGCGCCTGCGCCCAATGCATGAAGATGAACGCTCACAAAGTCCACACCCTGAAGATTTGATGTGTGTGTGTGTGTGTGTGTGTGTGTGTGTGTGTGTGTGTGTGTCTTTTCACCTTAAGACCATACTGATTTAGGTCCGATCACTATCCCTATTTTATAGATGAGCAAATTGAGGCTCGGAAATGCTAGTTACCTTAGTTAAGGTCATACTTGTAAGTCACGGGGAGAGAGATGAAACTTGGGATTTCTATGTCAAAGCCCACAGTCCAATCACTGAGGCCTTCATAGGCACATTGTGGGTGGCCTGTCTGGACTTGGATAATTGTTTGAATCGAGTCTACTCTCTTTTCCAGAGGCCCCGCTTGTCCCTGGAGCTCATCCTACTTCCTTTTCTCTGTGAACTAGAGACTGGTGCCTGACCTGGGTTACAGCTCCTACAAAAAACACACTACCGTTCTCACAGAGGCACAAACCCGATGGCCGTGGGGTGGAGGTCTCAGCCCAATAAGAGCAGGCGCCTTTTGGGAAGATGGGGATGAGGTCAGGGGACAGAGGGAAGCGGGGGCTCGTGGACCAGTAGGGTGAAGTTCCATGTCCTGTGAGAACCCAGCTGGTTTCTTTGGGACTCACTAATTTCATTCCAGCAGCTGCTTTGTTGAACTGGGGCTCAGCATCTATTTACAAGCCCAGTGGGATCTGGGGGTGCAGTAGGGTTTGACACCACACACCTTTCTTTGGAGAAGTGCTGATGGGGCTGGGAAGCAGCATCCATATGGGCTCTGTGATGAGCACCCCCACCAGGCATTCTCCTCTGCCAGGGCCCACTGGCCCCGCAGTGCAGAGCGGGAGGAGTGCCTGCAGCACGTGACCCTCATTTTCCCCTGTGACATCAATTACTCTGATGTGCATGCAAGTGCATTGACCTACTTGGAGGTTTCATAAATATAAATAAATTAAACGGTAATGTCTAAGGCCACCTGGGCAAGCATGTAGGGAGGGAGGGAGAGAGCTGCCATGGGTGGTGAGTGGGGAGGACCTGCAGGCCTTGGCGCAGGAGAGCCAACAGGGTTGGGCCTTGGGGGAGAGAAACAGCCCCCGGCTGCTGTGACAGAACCCTCCTCTCTAGTACTGGCTGAGCTCACTGCCTCCCCCAGGAAGTGGCCCCCGGAAGCCAGGACTGGTGATTTCTTGTTGCCAGCAGCCTGCTCCATTTATCCCAGTGCATCAGAGATAAATCTTTCCCCTTTGTGCTTTGAAGTGAGTAAGGTTGAAGGAGAGGGAGCCGCTATCGATTCCCAAGGCAGAAAGGGGCCGAAACCATGTGCATAGCCCACAACCCTTCCTGAAGGGCCTGCACATCCTGCTCACTCTCACACCTCTGCACAGGAGGCAGTTACGCTGTGCTCATTCCCATTTTACAGATGAGAACACGGAGGTCCAGAAGGATGCAGTGTGTGCACAAGGTCACCAGAGGGTTTCCTAACTCAGGAACCGTGGTCTTTCCCCCTCAACTCTGCTCTGGGGGTCTGACTGGTTTGGGGATTCCCCTCATTCCATCTCCCTGTCTATGTCCAGCGTCTACTCCATCACCAGCTGCCTTGCTCCCAAGCGTTCTGGCCTCTGGCCTTGCCCCTTTGATTCCTTCTCTTACCCCTCTGCCAAGCAAGTCCTCTTAAATGCTGTTCCCCCCAGTCCCCCTTTACCAAGAGGGGGACAGCACCCTTCCTCCCCCTGCAGCTAACTCCCTGTCATTGCAGCCATACTGCTCTCTCCCTCCACTGTCACAGCACCATGAACACCCTGCCTGGCATTGCAAGCCACCTTTTCTTTTTCTTCTTCTTTTTTTAAATATAATTTTATTGATTTCAGAGAGGAAGGGAGAGAGAGATAGAAACATCAATGATGAGAGAGAGAATCATTGATCAACTGCCTTCTGCACACCCAAAAATTGGGATCAAGTCCTGTGCCCTGCCCAGGAATTGAACCAGGACCTCCTGGTTGATGCTCAATCACTGAGCCATGCTGGCTGAGTGCAAGCCACCCTTCCAGGTCTGTGTCTGCTCCCCCTTGTTAGCCTATGAGTTCTTTGGGGAGCATCTGGTAGCCCAGGCTCAGACATCTGCCATCCCTGCGATAGGAATAGGGGTGCGCTCTAGCCACGCCAGCACCCATGAAATGAAGAGGGGGAGGGTAGTCCAGATCCTTTCCAAGCCCTCACTCCCAAATGTGGTCCTAACCATACAGGGCCCAGAGTGTCCAGAGGGCCCATCTCCCACCCTCCTCCAGGAATCTGCATTCTGACACTCACAATGCTTTCAGAAAAGGAAAGAAGCTCTGACATTTGGGGCTGGGGAGTTCCCTGGGGCCCTGCAGGGGGCCGTCTGCTCCTGGCCATGGTCCAGGCCTGCTCTGTGGAGACAGCCTAGTCCCCACTCCATCCTCCCCTACCATTCCCCATTACCCCCACTCTCACCCCCGCACACCTGCAACACTAAGGGACCCTCAAGGAATGGAGAAAATAGAAACACATTTAAATTCTCTGCTTCTGTCCTCTACTCAGATGACTGACTCACTCTGGCCTTGCCTCCCAGCTCTGACTTGTGCTCTAACCCTAGGCGAGAGCACCACCCTTCTTCTAGGTCCATTTTCAATCTGAAACTCAGTGGCTGAGATCCCAGGTCTATTCCCTCCCCTCCCCATGCCACACCCACCAGCCTAGCTCTGCGGTTCTCGGCACTGGTCCTGTCTCAGATGTGGATGTTTAGGAAGAATAACGGGACTCAAATATGAACTGCAGGTTGGCGGCCTTCAGACCTGCATCAAGATTTGAATGTCACCCGCTTGCCTAGTTGCGAAGGGGCCCTCGGATGCTGGCCTGAGGCGTGAGGCTTGCTCAGTGGAAGACCACACCTTTGAGTCTGGACATTGTAGAGTGCTTGGCACCAAGCACCCAGGGCCCGGGGCTCCTAGCTGCCCCACCACGTGTGCCTGTCTGAGTCGGACACATCAGACATGTGCGTCATCTCAGCGTGGCTCTGGTGGCTTTGAGAGCTGCTCTTCTTGTGTAAACAGGAATGAGGTGGCTCAGTCAAGGGCAAATGAGGAGGGGCACACAGGGAAGGGCACTGTGGGGAATGCACTGTGGGAGGGCACTGTGGGAAGGCACTGTG
>JAAGEH010000005.1:42338993-42377831 GCA_011751065.1 Lasiurus cinereus
AAGGCACTGTGGGAAGGCACTGTGGGAAGGCACTGTGGGAAGGCACTATGGGAAGGCACAGTGGGAAGGCACTGTGGGAAGGGCACAGTGGGAAGGCACTGTGGAAAGGCACTGTGGGAAGGCACTGTGGGAAGGCACTGTGGGGAAGGTCATGGCGGGGCTGGGACTCAGGCTCTCTTGGAGTCAAGGTAGAAGGTAGGAGGTAGGAGGTCCCTGGTGAGTCTTTACCAAACATTATAGTGCGACTCAGTCAGAGCAAACATTACTGGTTAGTAACTGTGCTAGGCATATTGCTATCCTCTCAGGTGCATGCTTTAGATCCAGAATATCCCTGACAATGTTCTCTTCCCAGGACTTTCCAGGGTGCCCCTCAGTCATTCAGTGCTCCCCGTAGCTCACCTCTTTGATGCGCGGCACGGTAGAATCAGGATTTCCTGTGTTTTAGCCCGGAAAGTGCAATTCAAGTAAAAAGGAAAATGATGTGTGTGTGTGTGTTCTCTGGGGTTTTAAACAGCAGTTTCATTGTTTCTGTAAGTATATCTGTGTGTGTGCAGAACACTGCCAGCACTGGTGTTTAAGGCCCACTACCGTCCTCTGGCCTCTCTCAGTGCACAGCTAGCAGCCCTGGCTGACCTTCACTGAGTGGATTGTGTCGAAGTGGCCGCAGGACAAGGCTGGCGGCAGCATGGGTGCCGTTGTCGGGGTGCCGAGTGTGAGCTGCCAGGACAGGGATCCACTCGCTGCCGGAGGCTTGGGTGAAATGTTATTACCACAGGGACCCTTCCTGGTCAGTTTCTTGTAAGAAAGAACCACACTTTGCCATGTGCTTTGAGTCCTTGTGTTTGTGCCAAGGGCCTTCAGGGGCTGTCCCCCAGGGAACCCCGAAGATAGAGTGGCCTCTATGTCCCCGTGTCCTGAGCCCTAGCACAGGCTCGGTCCACAGAGGCTCTCGACAGCTGTGTGCGAGAAAGGCATAGAGGCCCTCGGTGCCTGACTACTTCTAGAGCCCTTGGATGCGGGGAGCCAACCTCCTCCATTACAGACCTAGACAACGAGGATGGGAAGTGGCAGCCCCGAGAACACAAGGCTGGTGGCTCAGCTGGAACTAGAACACAGGGCTGAGTTAGCCCAGAGCTCTGTTCTCTGCAACTCAAGATTTTGGCCTGCTTCCCATCTCACCCTCCCCTCTACCAGTGGGCAGGGGGCATGGTCTGCCCCACCCAAAAGTCACCAAAAAAGTGGATCCTGCAGAATCTTACAGTGTAACCCCCCAAGCTGGCTGTCATAGGGACCCCTACCCTCTGCAGCATCCTAGTGGAGAGACCAGCTTTGCTCCTTGTGGACTTCCCCCCTAGGTTTGTGGTAGCCTGTGGGGAAGGGCACCGGGGCAAGGGCTTCTGTAGGCACCCCTTGAGTTACCAGGGCATCTTGTTCCTCCTCCAGGTCAGGCCTTACCAGGTTATTCTTTTTCTTAAAAACAAAAACTAACCAACGTCGTTTTATTGATTTCAGAGAAGAAGGGCGAAGGAGAGAGAAGCATCAGTGATAGGAGAGCCATTGATTGGCTGTCTCTGGCACGCCACCTATTGAGGATCAAGCCTGCAACTCAGGCATATGCCCTGATTGGTAATGGAACCATGGCCTTCTGTTCACAGGTCCATGCTCAACCACTGAGTCACACAAGCTGGGCAACAAGGTTACCTTATCCAGCATTCTCTTCTCACACATCTTATTGCTAGTTTCTCTGGACAGACTCAGGCTGACCACGAATCACGAAATCCAAATCTGAGACCTTTTGTGGAGGTCGGCAAGCCGACACCAGCACTGGGTTTAACCCCACTCGCTCCAGTTCCCATACCCCCTAAGACACAGGTAGTAGCAATTCCATGGGGCCAGGGAGGAGCTGATGGCTTGGGCAGCCTGACTCTCTGCAGTGTTCTTGCTTCCTACGTCTCTCCTCCCATGTCCCGGGCTGTCCTGGCAGAGACTGCGTGAATCCCCAGTTTCTCTGGTCTCCCTTACCCTACCTGCCTGGAGGGGAGGCCCTGGAGGGAGGGCCCAGCATGCTAGGAAGCTGGCTAGAACTTCCCACAGAGGCTCTCAGTACACCTGGCCTCCCTTCCCTCTCCCTCCCTCCCCTCTCCACATCTGCCCCAGGACGCCCCTCTCC
Source organism: Lasiurus cinereus (assembly GCA_011751065.1). Lineage (NCBI taxonomy): Eukaryota > Metazoa > Chordata > Mammalia > Chiroptera > Vespertilionidae > Lasiurus > Lasiurus cinereus. The sequence continues at coordinate 42,341,164 of JAAGEH010000005.1, forward strand.
CAGGCTTCCGTGGAGCCCTCCTGTCAGTTATTGTGCACAAAGCCATGCACAACCAGGTGAGACCCACTTTCCAGACAACAGACGAAGTTTGGGGCACTCATGGATGTGTGTGCTTGAGTCCTGCTCCGCTCCTGGCTAGGAAACCTCATCCAGGCTCCACAACTGCTCTGAGCATTTATTCTTTATTTGCTGGACCAGGATGCTTCCCTCACAGGGTTTTGATGACAACAGAAGAGAGCCGTGGTGCCCGACTGAGAGTGTTCAATAGCTGAACTGGTGGTCACACACCACGTGCCTGGCAAAGAGGCAGAGCAGGGACGGCAACTGGTCTCCATCCACGCCTCATCCACATTGCCCTTCCTCCCAGTTCTGCCCAGTGTTGAGCCCCTGCTTGGGCTCTGCGAGCAATGGATGGAGTAGTACCGCCCTCAAAACGCCACGGTGATGGCGACGACATGAGGAAACAGCTCACCCTGGCGATCCTTGTCCTCCCAGCCTCTCAGGCTCCAGCCAGTAGTGGTCAGCAGGGTGGGCCACAGGTCTCCCCTGCTCCTTCCAAAAGTGCCCCTCGAGCAGTCCTGAGAAGTAGGAGAGGGACCTCCCCTGACATCAGGATGCCCAGCGGCTAGTCCCTTACCCTAAGGGCGGCGGTGGCACAGAGGACAGAGGAGTGTTCCCTGGGTGAGCCCATCTGGTCTCAGAGCCTTGGGTTCTTCCACAGGTGGTTCCTAAAGGCGGTGGGACCACGGTGGGCGGTGCTTCTCCCCAGGGCTTGGAGACACTACGTTGGGACCCACCAACTAGCTAACACAAGACTGAGTGGGGAGGTGGGCTAATTCCAGGTGGAAGCCCCTGCAGAGTGGGAGCTACCTAGCCAAAGCCACAGGCGGAGCCTTGGTCCCTTCTCAGCTCAGTCCCTTGTAGTCTGTCCCAGAGGCTAGACCCCACCCAGATCAGGGAAGGAGGGAGCAGCGGTGAGAGGCTGGGGGCAAGTGGGTCAGGAGGGTTGATGCTTGCATGGGGGGCTCTAGGGTGGGGAGGAGTCTTCGGATGTTCCCGCCAAGAGCAAGTGACAGTCATCTTGTGCTCTGGGAGACACGGCCCATGGTGGATTCTGTCCTGTGTCCAGATGCACAGCTCCCGTGTTTCAGTGGTGTGTGTCCAGCACCTCAGTGGGGGTGGAGGGGGGGCGGGGGAGATTGCCCCTACGGAGGTCGAGGTGGGGGCCGCTCCAGGGCCTCTGGCAGTCCATCTGCCCCAATCCTCCAGACAGACACACGGCCAGCAGGTTCTTCTCCAACACGTGCTTTGGGCAGGTGGCCATGTGCTGTGGTGGCCACAGGAGGAACCTCTTGCCTTTTTCCAGGGAGCTGCTACCTTCTCCTGGGGCACCTGCTTTGGTCAAGACATGTCACGTCTCTCGAAAACTGCGACAGTGGACATGTAGGTAAGGACTAAGTGTGCCTGATGCATGCTCTCATTCAATTCTCCCAGGCCCCTTGATGGGGTGCTGTCAGTATCTCTATTTAGTAGTTGAAGAAAATGAAGGTAAGAGGGTCGTCCAGTGAGGAGGGGCAGAGCAGGGCTCTGGGGGCAGGCTCCTGGCACCTGTGCCCTCCCAGTCTCCCCACAGGCTCTCCCAGCAGCTGGCTTCTCTGCTCAGAATGAGGAGGCAGTGCCAGCTGTCCCCTAGTCCTGGCCCAGTGCCATGACTCCCCGCCTCCCCCCGCTTAGGGGCCAGGGACTCAGATGAGGAGCTGGCCGCAAAGTGGAATGAGGCCAGTGTGCTCCTTGTCTGCAGCCTGCAGGCCGGTGCCTCACAGAGCCCCTCAGAGGTGAGCTCATGGGGAGGGGCCCACGCCTCGCAGCTACTCCTCTGGGATGGCAAAGGGGAGGAGGAACAATGTGACTTTAAAAATGGAAAATCTCCCTTAGTTTTCAGGGTGAGAGCCTTCCCTCTTCACACCTCTCTTTGCCCCCCGTCCCCCACCGCCCCCGCCAATGCTCATGGAGAGTCAGGTGCATAGTCAGCCCATCCCGACGGGGTCTCCGTGGGGCATCGAGAATGGAGCTCTGAGTCTGCCTGTGCCCTAGAGAGCCTGGAGGTCCTGTAGGAATGACTGCTTTTCTCCACCTGGATTAGGTTCTCCACACCCCACGACAGGGCTCCCCACATGGGGAGATCACATCCTATTTCACCAATACTGACGTGACAGGCTCCGTCCCAGCATGAGGGCAATAGGAATTCACTTAATTCCATGCTGACCCTCTGTGCTGGGCTCTGTGTCACCTCCACTCCAGGCCAGGCAGTCCTGCCCTGCACCCATGCTTGTAACCCCTTCTCCCTCTGGACCGCAGCCCCCTCCCCCTTTGCTTCTGTGACTGAAGGGTCTGCTTCCTGAAGACCAAGTGTCACCTGGTGACTGGAGGTCCCATTCCAGGCACTTCCAATGTCCCACCTGGCCATGGGTGGCTGCGGGTGGCTGGTTGTGGGTAGCCAGTGCAAACTGTCGGGCAAAGTGATCCTGGCTCCCATGGGCTTCAGCTCCCAGCAAAGCTCCTGTGGACAAAGCCCTCCCCACTGAGGCCCTGAGCGGGGCATTGCGGGGGAATGGGGCATTTTGCAGTTTATTATGGAAACACACAGGCGCCTGGATGCCAGGGAGGTAGAGCTGGAGCTGTCACACCCACAGCCTGGCCAGGCTGCGAGAGAGTTTTGAGGTACACTGACCCCGAGGGACTGTCAACATTGCACATCTGAGGTGCTGTGTGGGAACTGGCAGGTGGGGTTGGCTGGGGGTTCCTGTCCCCACCCTTGCAGCCAGCTGTCCATCCTCCTCACTGGAACCTTCCTTACCTCCCCCTCCTTCCACCTCCCTCTCCCTGTGACAGTGGGAGCTTCAGTGCAGGACCAGGGACCCTGCCACCATCTGGAGAAAGGAAAACACGCTTCATCAACTTAGATAAATAAAACACGGTGGGGGGAAGGGGGTGTGGCTCTGGGAGGCTCCTGCCAGGAGAGCGGGGGTTGAGCCCCCACTCTGGCTGATCCCAGTTTTAGATGAGCATGGGGAAGCGGGAAGTGGATGGAGGTTCTCTGCTGCCATCAGGATCAAGCACAAATCTGGGGAAGGGGCTGCACAGAGGGCAGATGACAGCCATCCCTGCACATTAACAGGCAGGCCCTCCTCCCAACCCCGCCACTGCTGGGAGAGAACCAGAGGACCACCGCAAGGCAATCTGGATCCTCCTGACATGCAGCTACTCATTTATTCAAACAAACACGCACCAGAACAAAGCAAACTCGTCTGCAGACAGAGGCCCTCCCCCACACACTGTATTTCATTAGCATAAACTGCTTGCAGGAGGCAGATTAATTCCATGCGTGTTTTTGGACACAGCTCATGGTCCTCGCAAAGCAGAAGAGGCCCCAGAGCTCTCTGCGTCCCATTTCTTCAAAAGACTCAGACGTAGTAATGTTGAGGTGAAATGGGAAGAGGCCTGGGTTTCACTTTAAAACTTTTCAATATGTAGCCCTGACCGGTGTGGCTCAGTGGGCAGAGCGCTGGCCTGTGGACCAAAGGATCTTGGGTTCGGCTCTGGTCAAGGGCACATACCTGGTTGCAGCTCCTCCCTGGCCCGGGGCTCTGGTTGGGACTTGTGCAGGAGGCAACCAATCGATGTATTTCTCACATCCATGTTTCTCTCTGTCTTTCCCTCTATCTTCCACTCTCCATAAAAATCAATAGAAAATATCCTCAGGTGAGGATTAACACACAAACAAACAAATACTTCAACATGCACATGTGCACAGTCCAAGGACACAGGCAACAGTGCGGCAAAGGCCTGGGGTGGGGCAGGGTGGGGTCAGTGGGGGAAAAAGGGGACGTCTGTAACCCTGTAAACAATGAAGAAAAAGCAAATGAAACACTTCAGCCCCTGTGGACAAATCTTTTTTCTTCTCTGTGTTAATCCTCACCCAAGGCTATTTTTTCCCATTGATCTTTAGAGAGAGTAGAAGGAAGAGAGGGCGGGGGAGGGAGTGACTGAGAGACACATCCATGGGTGCCTTCCTCACATGCCCCAGCCGGCCGGCAATCCAACCCTAGACCCTCCTGTGTGCGGGCCGACACTCTTGACCACTGCACACACTGGCCAGGACACAGACAAATCTAAGTGATAGGTAATGGGTATGTGAGATTCATTATTTTACACAATTTGAAATATTTTATAATGATTATTTTTTACATGAAAAAAAGTGACCTTCGCTCAGCTAGTGTAGGAAAGAGGGGATTAGGACACATAAAGAGGGGACAGTGTGAGGGGGGCCTTTGGGGAAAGGAGGTGTTTCCAATACCCCATCACCCAGGGAGCATCCTGGCTTCCCCACAGTCGGCCTCCCGCTTCTTAGTCTGGGTTTGCCCTATAAGCTCTCGTGACTCCTGCTTGGAGGACTGACACATAATCCAGGAAAGCACAGTGGCCCGGCCTGGAGCTGCCTGCTGGCAGATGCCCGCTCGGCACGCAGGACCCACTGGTCCTGTCACTGCCGTTTCCCGTGCCGGCTCGGAGCTGCGGGAGCACACATATGGCTGAGGCTGTCTGGGTTTGGTACTCTCGTGCCTGGCTGCTTCGGCCAGCACTCTGCCTGCCTGGTTCAGCATCCTAATCATAAGCCACTCTGCTCCCGAAGGCTCTCCGTGGCCTTAGGCCCGGGTCTGACTCCTCTCCTCAGACGCTGGTGTCACAGAACCCAAGAGCCCTGCTCGCAACAGTTTGAGAAGGGGGGTGCTCCCAGGAATTCTTCTCTCTCCAGGACTCTACCTTCTGGGGCGTGCATGCCCTCCCGGGACTCCCTTTGTACTAAATAAAGACTTCCTTGGACTCCAAGGGGGTTTCCTCAGGTTGGGACAAAGGGGAGGCAGAGCTGGGTAAAAGGGCATCCCTAAAGGGCCTATCAGGAGAGACCACAGCCTGGGGCCAGGGCGGCAGGTGGAAGACTGCTGGGCTGGGCAGAGGCTGTGCTGATGGGGAAGTGCAGGTCACGCTAGTCCCTCCTCAGCTCTGCGCTGGTGGGTTGGCCTCCTCACCCCCTTGTGGAGTCTAAGCCCTGGTCTCGCTGGTGAATAAATAATTCACAGCCCCTCCCCAGAAGCTGCTGCAGCTGGGAGGACCTCAGAGCTGGGATGGAGCCGGTGTAATGCAGCCGCGGCCTTACACACAGAGGTCATGCTGGCCTCATCAGGCCTGAAGCATTCTGAGGATCCGTGAGTGAGTGTGTGTACATGTGTGTGCAAGTGCATGGGTGTGTGCATCTACGCATGCATGAGTGTGTGCATGTGTATGTGGGTGCAAGTGTGTGTGTATGTGCGTGTGAGTGTGCACGTGTATGTGTGCATGTGTGTGTGCATGTGAGTGTGTGCGCATGTGAGTGTGTGCTTGCACCTGCATAAGATCCTCCATTTCTCTGAGGGCTCCCTGAAGGCAGGGTCTATCTTCCTTTTCTGGGAGACCCCACAGGACCTGGCAGGCCTACCAGACCCCTCCCTGCTGACATTGAGCCTGGAAGGCCTATCCTTTGGAAGACCGGGTGGGACAAGCTCAGGACTGGGTGGCAGTCATGCATGCAGAGCTCACAGCTGCAGCACGCACTGCATGGCGGGCAGTGCCCAGTGTTCTATGCTGTTCAATCACACAGCCTTTTCGTGCCTTTCGGGTAGGTGCCATCACCAGCCCATTTCCCAGAGGGAAAGCTGAGGCACAAGGAGGTTGATTCCTTGCCTCCACCTGGCAGCCTGGTCCAGAGCCACGCTCACAGCTGCCATATCGGAACTGCTGCCCTCATGGGCTCTGAGGAAGGGAGCCCTGGCCTTGCTGCTCTGGGGTGAACTCAGATGAGATCTCCAGTCTCAGGATTCTCTTCCTCAACAAGCGAATGACACCACTTCAGAGGAGACTGCAGACATCAGGCTGCCGAGGTGTCTAGTACCTGGCACTGTTGAGGCACTTACCAGAGGGCATTCCCTACTCTCGGGGGAGAAGACAGGGAGGAAGATGGTCAGTTCCTGGCGCTACTGACGGGGTCTGAAGGCCCAGTGCCTGCCGTCTTGCCCTCGGCAGCATCTGCCAATGTGGCTCTACACACACAGGCCTCAGTGGTCAGCGTCAGTAGCAAGGAAAACCGACCTCTGCCCTTTAGTACGGCTGCCTGCTACTCTACCCTCCCCCCTGTCCTGACCTCTGGCTTCTCACACATCTTCCCCCAAATGGCAGATTCCTGCAGGGGCCAATGAGCTGCCTCTTGGGGGCCTCACCGGGACTAGCCCGGGTCCCTCAGGTGGCACTTCTGGGCTGCAGTGCAGCCCTGAAACAAGAGTCTGACGGATGGCACAGGCAGGAATGGAAGCAGCTCCCATGGCACCTGCAGTGGGGCACCCAGCTAGAGATGAAGGATGATAGACAGATGGCTGGAGGCTGGCTTACAGGTGTCTCACCATCCCAGTCTTTGCCAGGGACACCACAGCTTCACTTAATAGGAAAAGACCGAGGGCCAGCAGGTATGGAACCCTCCTACCCTGCCCACCACAGGGTGCGGGCTCCCACTCCCCTCCAGCTGGAACGGAACCAGCTGCTTTTCGAAGGCCCCTTTCAGAGGGAGCTGGGCCTGGCCTGGCATGGCGATCGAGGGAGGGAGCCTGGCCACAGGGAAGACAGGGTACCCATGACCCCAGAGCTCTCTGAGACATGTGCACAGATATTGAGCTCCTGTCTGTGGCTCCATCTCAATCAAGAAGGACATGTCTCGTTATTTCTCAGTGCGGGCGATCTGACATTTGGAGCAGTGAAGAAGTTGGTTAATTTCCCCTGCCTTCAGGCACTAAATGCCAGGAGCACCCCTTGGGCGTTTGTGACAAACGACTATGTCCCCAGCAGTCAGAAACTCTTGGGGGGTGAGGCTGCCCTGGTGAGGAAAGCCTTCTGACCCCCCGATGCCCTGAGGGTCCCCTCTTGCAAGACTCCAGGCACAGTGGTGGCTCCCTTAGAACCCCAACAGGGGGTTCAGCTTCTGTAACACATCTGTCTCCAAGTGTCTCTGGGGCTAGGAGACCTCCATCTAATATTCTGGAACAGTTCTGGCTCCTTCTCACTCCAGGTATTTGGTTCTTTCTCTCTGGCCAGGCTTTGCTCCCTGGTCTATGGCTTCCTCATTTCTCTCCCATGGGTTCCAATCTGTAGGCCTCTGTGGTTGGAGCCTGAGTCAGGGTGGGTCATGGGAGGGTGGGATGTGCCCCTGTAGACCCCCCATGAATCCTCTCCTGTCATCCCTGCCCTCTGGCAGGCTCTGTGTGCGGTTTGAAGTCTTCATTGTTACTTTGTCAAGATGGAGCCCTCTGCAGTGCACACAGAGGGCTCCCCTCCATGGTGTTGCTTTGCATTTCTATGGTGGGTTTCCTCCTGCCAGATGTAATGAGCATGCTGTCTTTCTTGTCACTCACACGCACATAGACTCACGCGTGCACACACACACATCACATACACACGCACACACACGAACGCACCCTTTGATGTTGCCTTGAGACAATCCTCTGAAGAGATGAGGGTATGGGAAGATGTAGGGGAGCTTTAATGAGAAAGGCTTTCTTCACATGGGGAGGAGGGAGGGCTGGGAGAGTCATTAGAATAGGGGTCAAGGAAGTCAGTGGACCTACTATTTCTGAAGGGCTTTAAAAAAATATCCACTTCTTGGCTGGCCAGCATGGCTCAGTGATTGAGCATTATCCCATGCACCAAGAGGTCACCATTCAATTCCCAGCCAGGGCACATGCCTGGGTTGCAGGCTAGATCCTCAACAGGAGTATGCTGGAGGCACCTGATCATTGATACTCTCTCATCATTGATGTTTCTCTCTCTCTCTCCTTCTCTTTTCCTCTCTGAAATCAATACAAACATATTTAAAAAATGTCACTGCTTTCTAGTTAAACTATAACACATATTCATTGCAAGGAGTTAGGGAGATTTAGAAGAGCAGAAATAAGAAGATAGAAATGACCTGTGATCCTCCAACAGGAGGCAGCAAGGACTATTTTGGTGTAGTTCCTTTGGATCTGTTGTTCTGGGGAAGGTGGGCCGGATCAGTTGCTTATGCACTTTCATACACTCCCCTCACTCCATGTGAGGGAAGGACTTTGATGCTGAGCTATTACATCATCGTCAATAGCACTATTTTAAGGACTAGGCAGTATTTCCTCCTGAGGACACTGCCATAGACCCCCCTGGTGTCCCAGGATCCTGAGACTCTCCGTCCAGCCTGCCTATCTCCACCCAGGTTTCCTAACACAGAGGCCCACCCTGCTCCCCGGCTCTGTCTTTCTCCACCATCACAGCCGGGCATGGAGCATCAGTGTCAGCCTCACCTCAACTCCACCCTCCTGGGGGCCACCCAGAGATGGAATTTTGCCAATCTACTATGTGGTACAGGCAACCTTTTAAGCTCTACTTCCAGTATAACCAATGTCAGACCACCTTTCCTCAACATCCTTCCCACCCAAAGGGCAGAAGGAGGCAGGTGTGGAAACATGTCGATAAAGGTGGTGAAGGAACAAAATAGCATGTCTCAGGCCCAAGACAACATCCTGTGGAAACAGGAAACTTATTATTATTATTTTTGTTAATCCTCACCCCAGGATATTTTCCCATTGACTTTTAGAGAGAAAGGAAGGAAGAGACAGAAAGAAACATCGATGTGAAAGAGCCCAATCGATCAGTTGTCTCCTGCATACACCCCGAACGGGACCAGGGAACCTCCAACCAAGGTATGTGCTCTTGACTAGAAGTGAACCCAGGACCCTTCAGTCTCTGGATCGATGCTTTATCCACTGAGCCAAACCACCTAAGGTGGAACAGGAAACTTATTAATAAATTATTTTTTGTTCTGTGTTTCCAACAATAAATGACTACACTCAGCATCAGTAACTGCAAACATGGAAAGAGAAACACACATCAGCCCGTTGCTCCTGCTGAAAGGAGAGATTGAACTCATGTCCAGGTCTGAAGGCAAATGGCACAGCCACAACTAAGCAAAACGCTCTCAGGGAGCTGCCGCTAGCACTGGGCAATCACAGTAAGAGCACTTCAGCTCCCGTGGGGAAGCTTGTGGACTTAGAGACCTGAGTGCCAGATGCCGAGGAATCCTGATCTCAGTCCAGAGCTTCTGAGGTGACACACTCTGCTTGTAATGGGGTTCCTACAGCAAACACAGCCTCCCTGGAAGTTCAGAGTATGCTCTCATCAGCCAGAACTTGCCATTCAGCTCAGAAAAAAAAATCCCAGCCAGCACACCAAAGGCACGGAGATGTAGCAGGCTGGGGAGGAGAGGGTGTGGCATCAGAGAGCCCACTTCCAATTGCAATAATATTATTTCTTTGCTTGGGTGAAAATCCACAAGAGAGAAAATGCTGGAAACAGATGCAAGAGGAGAAGTCAGTATGGGTCTTCATGCCCAGTGCAGCCTGCTTTACTATGCTCACAGGAGGAAATGAAACCATGCATTCCAGAAAATTAACAATGAGACCAGAAGGTGGGAGAAAGGGTTGCAGAGAGAAAACAGTGAGAGGGAGCAATGAGGTATTCTGTTCAAAAAGTCCATCTCTTCAAACCGACTTCAGCCGCGGTGGATGTCTGTGTGCATGGTGCATGAAAAGGCAGTTCCAGGATGAGCTGGTTTTCTGAATTCAGAGGCAAACCTGGACACCCTGTCCGCTGCTCCAGCGGCTCACGGGAAACATGAGGAGAAGCCAGGAGCTAGCTCCGGGATCAGCTAGGTGGCGTTGGCAAGGTTTCCACACCTGTGAATGTGTCACTGCTGGACTCTCTTTTCCCTTGGCATAGAATGGCTACTGTGATGCGCCATCACAGAAAGCACAGTATAAATTTTTATTATTATTGGAGAGTGCTGTGCCTGGAACTGCCCTGTTCTTCATGGAGGTTTTGAGACATTATAATTACATTCTGTGGGTTTGCAAATAATGATATAACCCAGTCACCTTACAGTGGGGATGACTCATTACAAATAGCACAATGTTATTACATGGAAATTAGCTTCCACACACAGCTGTCTATAGAGGACAGCGCTGGAGACACTTTAATCACTGAGGGAGCCAGGAAACATGGTGTTTCAGGACCTAGGACAGTGCCAGGAGGGCCTTGGTCACCTCACTTGCCAGAAAGACCTCTGCAGGAAGAAAACTGGGTCGGCCTAGCCAGTGTGGCTCAGTGGTTGAGCATCACTTATGAACCAGGAGGTCACGGTTCGATTCCCTGACGAAGTTGCAAGCTCAATCCCCAGTAGGGGGCATGCAGGAGGCAGCTGATCAATGATTCTCTCTCATCATTGATGCTTCTTCCCTTCCTCTCAGAAATCAATAAAAACTTTAAAACAATAAAAAAAATAAAAGAGGGAGCTGGAAGGAAGGTGTGTGGGAGGGAGTGGGGCCACCAGCAGTTAGGGCCCAATCTGAGTTGGAGGCTGAAGCCTGAGTCAGCCTGAGAGAGGAAGCTTTTTTTATGGGTTACTTTTTTTTTTTATGGGTTACTTTTGACTTTTCATGTGGATGCTGCCTTCTCCTGCTCTCTTTTTGCAGCATAATTATGCCTCTAATTTGAAAAGAAAACTGTGAACACCAGAATTATCACCCATAACTTTACCTTTTTTTCATCTTTGGAAATATTGTCATTCTTTTAAAAAGAAAAAGAAAATCTCAGCCAAGATACACTGGGAGAATGAGGTCCCAGCCCAACAAGTCTCCTCATCCTGGTCATCTCTGTGGTGTGCCAAAGGAGTAGCATGTATTTTAAAAGAATATATATTTGTTTTGATTTCAGAGAGTAAGAGAAAGAAAGAGATAGAAACATCAATGACGAGATGAATCATTGATTGGCTGTCTCCTGCATGCCCCTTACTGGAAATCGAGCCAGTAACCTGGGCATGTGTCCTTGACTGGAATCAAACCTGGGACCCTTCAGTCCGCAGGCTGATGCTCTATCCACTGAGCCAAACTGGCCAGGGCTGGTACCATGCATTTTTAACAAGGTAAAATAACCTTTCTGTTTTGCCATATCCTTGGAATGGAACTTATTCTTACATTTAATTGGAGTGAGAATTAGTTCAGCAACTCGCTCAAGATGGCAGAGCAGAGGAATGATTGCAGCTTAGGCTCCTAGCACTAGTTCTCAGATCCTCTCCCTGCTCCCTGGCACAGTGTGAGGACCTGGGCTGGCATGAGTCTGGGCTCTAGCATGCTCCCCCCACCTTGGAAGTTTTCAACTCCATGGAGAAATTCTGATGTTCTTGTCTTCATCTACATTCAAGCCCAACAAAAGTGATCTCATCTCATCACCAAATGCAAACTCCACATTTTCCTTGCCTTTGGCTATATTAGTGGTTGGCAAACCATGGCTCTCGAGCCACACCGCAGTTTGCCGCTCTGTTGACTAATGAGTTTGCTGACCACTGGACTAGGCTTAATGTTACCATGTAGTTGGAAGCTGTGAGGATTAGTCAATTGTGACATATTATGTACAAAGAGGTAAAGGGTAGTATATGACAGTTGTCGGCAAACTCATTAGTCAACAGAGCAGCAAACATGTGGCTTGCGAGCCATGGTTTGCTGACCACTGAGCTATGTCATTTCAGGGCTGGTGGAGTGGGGGAGCTGATGGAGGGCCACGAGAAAGGTTAGCACTCTGTGGCGAGGGGGACAATGCCAGCGTTCCTGGGACACAGTGACCCAGCACCCTACATACGAACGTCCTTATCCAACATCAGGGCTGGGCTGCTTCAGTTCATACTCATTAGGAGCTCTGAGGAATCTGCGGAGGCCTCTGGCTACCCTATTTGAGAGCAGAATTCTCAGCCTTGTCTTTTTTGATCTTGGTGTCCAAGATTTTGAAAGGAGAAATGCTTTTAACATTAAGAATTTAAACATTTGGCCCTGCCTGCATGGTTCAGTGGTTGAGCTTTGACCTATCGAACTATGGTTATGGTTCAATTCCGATCAGGGCACACACCTGGGTTGTGATGTTTCTATCCCTCGCTCACTCTCCCTTCCTCTCTGAAATCAATAAAAATGTCTTTAAAAAAAAGAATGTAAACATTTGGAAAGCAATCAGGGACATTTAACAACAGTAACATGGGAATGGGGGATTACAGAATTATCCTATCTTTTATTATATAATAAAAGAATAATATGCAAATTAATCACCACTCCACCACACCCACAAGCCACACCCACCAGCCAATCAGGAATGAGTATACAAATTAACCTCAACCAAGATGACTGTGGCCATGGAGCAAGTAGGAGGGAGGCTTGGGTTTCTCTAGTAATCGAGGAAGCCAAGCTTTCCACACACCCTGGCAGGCCCAGGCCTCCACTCAAGGCTACAAAGTTTCAATTATGGAAGATAAATAAATCCCAACAGAAGTGGCTGTTACCACAGAGTGAGCAGGAGTCTTGGCTCCACTCCAGGCTACAAAATTTCAATTGCAGAAGATAAATAAATTCCAGATACTAGGGCCTCCCCTTGGGTAGTCAGGGGGCATGGCCGGCCTGCACACCACCACAGGCCCCTCGCCCAGGCCGCCCCATGCCCCAAGAGAATCCCCACCCTGATCTGGGATACCCTTCAGGGCAAACCAACTGGCCTCCACCCATGCACCAGGCCTCTATCTTATCTAATAAAAGAGTAATATGCAGATTACTCCAACACACAAGATAGCTGCCCCCATGTGGTCAAAGATTCTGCCCCCATGTGGACACAAGATGAACACCAGCAGACGGCCAGCAGGAGAGGCCAGTTGGCAGGGACCAAGCCTGCAAGGGAGGGCAGTTGTTGGCAATCAGGCCAGCAGGGGAGGGAGGAGGGACCAGGCCTGCAAGGGAGGACAGTTGGGGTGGTGGTTAGCCTACAGGGGAGGGCAGTTAGGGTTGACAAGGCTGTCAGAGGAGGGAAGTTGGAGGTGACCAGGCCTGCAGGGAAGAGCAGTTGGGGGTGGGAGGACTAGGCCTGCAGGGGAGGGCAGTTAGGGGTGACCAGGCTTCCAGGGAAGGGTAGCTAGGGGCAAACAGGTTGGCAGGGAAGCAGTTAGGCATCAATCAGGCTGGCAGGGGCGTGGTTAGGGGGATGATCAGGTTGGCAGGCAAAAGCAGTTAGGGGCAATCAGGAAGGCAGGCAGGTGAGCAGTTGAGAGCCAGCAGTCCTGGACTGTGAGAGGGATGTCCGACTGCCCATTTAGGCCTGATCCCACCTAAACAAGCAGTCGGACATCCCTCGAGGGGTCCCAGATTGGAGAGGATGCAGGCTGGGCTGAGGGACATCCGTCTCCACTCCCCACAAATTTTGTGCACTGAGCCTCTAGTTTGTTATAAATAACAAAACATTATCCTAGGGATGGATTCTGGTACCATTTTCCTCCAAGTGATTAGGAATTTCCAAACGATTCACCTAAGACATGACGCTGTAGCACAAGGTGGGTTTCTGGTCGGTGGCTACAAAACCAGCAGCTTTCCCCAAGACCTCACAGGAGAATCCTTCCCCTTCTTGCCCTGTTTCTCAGGGTGGCTGAGGAGGGGGCCCTGGACCCAGCCCTACATGTTGCTCACTACCGGGCACCTGCTGGCAACACACCCTTCACTGCCCTGCCCCCAGCCCTCAGCCCCCAGCCCTCAGCCCCTAGCTCCCAGTCCCCAGACCCTAGTACCCAGCCCCCAGCTCCCAGCACTCAGCCCGGACTGCTCTGCTTTGTGCTGGTCCTTACCCCGTCCTACCCCTGGGTGCTAGTGACCGGGAGGGACTTCCACACAGTGCCACCCATGTCTTCAGTGGCTCCTCATTGCCCAGAGCAGCAGTTCAACAGGCATGGTCACAATTTCCAAAACATGCAACAGCTGACTACTCAGTCAGGGCACTGACCTTTCCCTTCAGATGGTCAAATAAAAAAAGCGACAACAGCCAACACAATGGCTGCCTGTAATGAATGTATCAAAGTTAGACCCCCCCCCTTTTTTTTTTTTTTGCTATAGTGGCCAAAAATCTAACATATTGCTTGGTGTGCAGAATTTTAGCGGTCTGTGTGCCATGAGAGTAAAATGGTTGAACATGCCTGACTTGGACTCACAGAGTGAGCCCTTATGGAATGGGTGGGCACCAGGAGCCTCCAGTGTTAGATACTTTTCTTTAGAGTATGGATGCCTTTCTCCAATGACACCCTGAATGGAACCCCATGCTAGGTGTGAAATGGATGGGCAAATGATGCTCTGGATAAGCCCTGGGTGGGCCCAAAGCCCCATCTGCTCAGTGCATCCCAGTCCCTCTGCAGGCCGTGTAAGCATGAGCTCAGCCCAGCCTCCTTTGGGGTCAAGCCAGTACGGGCTGCTGAGCCTGGCTCTGAACAGCTTAGACCACTTCTAACTGGGGCAGGAGGTGGTATGAAACACTCCTCTCTACACAAGGCCAGCAGGGAGGTGTGCTCACAGCGGACTCTCGGATTCACTAGTGACTCCAGGAGAAGCCAGGGCAAGTGGCCCATTGCCGCTTTGAGGGGGAGGCAGAGGGCAGAGGGCAGGCAGCCCCCAGCGTGTGTGCTTGGAGCTGGTTACCGAACTTCTCTGTTTCATTCTTCTCAGCCGAAAAAAAGGTGGGAGATCCGAATGCAGTCTGAGTCACAGAGAGAGGGCGATGAGCAGGGGGTGAGGGGTGAATTTATTCTCAGAAAAGCACCAATTCAGGGAAATGTGTGGCATGAAGGAAGCATTCAATACATGTTGGTGTCTCTGCTTCTGACAGCCTCCCAGGAGCCTGCCTGGTCTCTGTGCCAGCGCCCTGGTTCCTGGAGGGCTGGCTGTGCAGGGCTGTGCAGTGGGAAGGAGGGCCCTGAGGGAGGGTGTTTACTGCCGGCGCTTTGCAGGCCCTCCCCCGCCCCCAGGGCCTGGCTGGCAGAGAGGGAACAGCTTCCAGGCACCTGAGGGCCTCAGTGGCTGAGCTGTGAGGCATGCAAGGGGATTTTTGGCTGTAGCCCTGCTCCCTCTCTCGGTTGTGTGGGAACATGGATCCCGCTCTTTGCTCACAGCTGTGCCCTCGCAGCCTGGCCCACAAGCAGGAAATGCCAGCTTCCTCTCCAGGACCCACTGCCATTCTGTGCCCACTCCTCCCCACACCACAGACTACCCTGGGCGCCATCCCCTCCCTTCCTTGCAGGAGGGGCGGGGTGGTCAGCCAGGCAGTGACAATTACACCCACTCAGAGCCCAGTCATTTGCATGCAGCGCCTCTCCAGGCAGAGGACACTGAGCCTGGCATTTCCTCCTGTCACTGTGGGGGTGCCATGGCTATGAAGTGGCAGCTTCCTTCCCTGGCACTGCCAGGCAGAGAAAGCTCATGAGGAAGGCCTGGGCCCTCTCCTGTCCAGCCGGCCTCTGCAGGAGTCTGCAGGCAGAGCTGGAGGATGAGTGAGGTGAGGACAAGGCCCATTGGACCCCAAGGAGCCACTGTGCCTGTGCCCCGCCCCGGAGAGTGTCTCTGAGGAACATGAAGGGGGAGCATGCAGGGAGTGAGCATCTGAGGGCAGGGCCCCTTCCTCTGCTGGAATTCACTGAATTATGCCTTGGAAAATACTAACAGCACCATTATGCTGTGTTCCCACCCAGCAGCCCGCAGTTGCTCCCTCCCCGGTGCCCCAGCTGCTCCCCCTCACGTGGCCCTCCCCCATGGGGCTCTAAATAGACCAGTGAGACCCAGATACCCGTGCCTCTGGTGCTGGCCCAGCATTTCTGGTCTCAGAAAGAGACAAAAGACCCAAAGGTGCAGCATCTCACACTGATCTTGACCGTTTGCGTGTGGCTGCCCGCCACTCCAGCAAGGCCCCGTGCCTCCTGACACAGCATGAGCGGTGGGCTCTGTGGCTGAGCCTGTCCACCTTGCAGACAGAGCCAGAATGTGCTTCAGAGAAAGGGGAAAGATAAGGGGCATCCCATGGACACAGAGTGGGAAGCCAGCCTGCTGGTCCTGGGGGCAAGGTGTCATTTATGCCTCCGGTGCCCCCGGCCTGTGTTTTTGTCATCCACACCCTTGCACCCCAGGCACCCAGGAGCCACCATCCCAGCAGAGAGGAGAGCTCAGGGTCAGTCAAGGTCACAGCAGGAAACAGCAAACTCAGATGGTTCAAAAGCAGAGGCTTTAGGAAGGGGCTGCCTGCAGAGTGCAGACAGGATATGCGGCAGGCACAGCACCTGGGTGCACACTGCGGGGGCCTGGGCAGTGAGGTGGGAGGAGGCCTGGCTCCCAGCAAGCAGTCCCCCAGCATCATTTTTGCTGAGAGAATGGGGCACAGCAGGTGGAGACCTCAGCAGGTGGTGAGGGCAGGACCTGCAGCAGGACCCCAGCAGCAGCCAAAGAGGTGTGTTTTCTGAGCTGTAGAGATGCAATTTCCCTCACTCAGCAGCTTTCCAGGGTCGAGGAACACAATTAGTAGGGTAGGAAGAGGCTGGATAAAGACCGGGGCATCACAGGAGTATTTTGCATGTTTTTGTTGTTAATCCTTACCCAAGGATATTTTCCCATTGATTTAGAGAGGGAGAGACAGAGAGAAACATCAATGTGAGAGAGACACATTGATTGGTTGTCTCCCACACGCACCCTGACCAGGGTTGGGATCAAGCCTGCAACCCAGGTATGGAGACTGCAACCCAGGTATGCGTCCTTGACAGGAATAGAACCCAGGACCCTTCAGTCCTTGGGCCGACACTTTATCCGCTGAGCCATGCCTGCCAGGGCTGTGTTGTTTAATCCCCACAGGCCAGTTTAAACTGGAAGAGACTGTACTCGCTCCCATTGGCGAGCTGAGAACTCCTTCTCCACGGGCACTGGGAGGGTATCAGGAGTTTCACCTGCATTGGGGTGGGCCATCCTGACCCATGCCCTGTGCCCTGAGAGCTCCCGTGTGAGGACATGGAGCCCTCATCCTGGAAGGCCAGCGATGAGACCTGGGCAGGGGGGCCTAAGTGGGAGATATTCACTAACAAATGGACCGTGCAACAGCAGCACCACTGGGGAATAACATAATTCCACAGGAATAATGCAATTCAACAGGCAGCTTTGGGATTTAATGGGACTGTCTGGTTAGCAAAGTTTTGCAAATAGGTGTAACTTATTGAATAATTTTTTCTGACCATAAAATAAAATATTAAAAAAAATCAAACACATGAAAAAATATAAAAGAAAGAATTAAAAGCCACAATAAAACTTTTTCTATTAACATTCTGGTGTATTTCCTTAATATCATCTTTTTTTATGTGTGTGTTTATAAACACACATCCATACAACACACACTGACATATACTCATACATTTCTATATACCACTAGAGGCCAAGTACATGAAATTCATGCACTATTGTGGTGGTCCCCTCAGCCCAGCATGTATCCTCTCCAATCTAGGTCCCTTCAGGGGATGTCTGACTGCCGGTTTAGGCCTGATTGCTTGTGTGCCTGCCTGACTGACTGCCCCCTAATCACTCCCCAGCTGGCCTGATTGACACCTAACTGTTCCCCTGCTGGTCCGATTTCCCTCAACTGCCCTCCCCTATTGGCCTGATTGCTTCCAACTGCCCTCAACCTGCTGGCCAGGTAACCCCAACTCCCCTCCCTTGCTGGCCCAGTTGCCCCCAACTGCCCTCCCCTGCCAGCCTGGTAGCCCCCATCTGCCCTCCCCTGCTGGCCTGTTCATCCCTAATTGCCCTCTCCTGCAGGCTATCTTTGACCACATGGGGGCAGTCATCTTGTGCATATTACCTCTTTATTATACAGGATTAGTTGAGATCATATTGTACACCTGTTATATTTCCTCTTTATTTCACTTAACATTCAGCTGAACACATTTTTATATCTTTGAACAGTCTTTACAAACCAATGTGTATGATGCCCATGTGATCATCCACTATGCAGACATGTAATGAATTTAAACAATCCCCTCATTGATATTTAGGTAATGTCTGATTCTTCACTATTATAAATATTTATCTGGAGATCTGATTATTTTCTTAGGATAATTCCTAAAAACGAAGCTCTTGTGTGGACAAAAAATAAGGTAATATTTTTAAGGCTCTTGGACACAGGTCACTGTAAAGATTGGGTTGATTTTCACTGTCACAAGCAGCTTGCCAATCTGTCCTCACCTTTGCCAACCTGAGCATTATATTAAAAACATATGTGCCAAATTAAAAGGGCAAATTTGGAAGCTTTATTTAATTTGCATCTTTGATTGCTAGTGGGGTCAATATTTAAAAATATTGTTTTCAACTATTTTTATTATTTTTACAAATTCTGTCATGTTCTTTGCCTATTTTTATTTTTTTAATACTTTTTTTGTTGATTTCAGAGAGGAAGGGAGAGGTAGAAAGAGAGATAAAAACATCAATGATAAGAGGGGATCATTGATTGGCTGCCTTCTACACTCCCAGACACTGGGGATCCAGTCCACAACCTGGGCATTTGCCCTGAACAGGAATCAAACCATGACCTCCTGGTTAATAGGTCAATGCTCAAACACTGAGACACAGCGGCTGGGCCCTGCACCCCTTTTGTAGGAGCGCCTCCCCTGAAACTGGGGCCCACGGGCAGCCCCTCGGGGAGGTTAGCACCCTCTCCATCCTCATCCCAGGTCCCTGGAGGCTGTCTGGGGTTATGGGATAAAGGTCTGTCTCTGGGCCCTGAGCTCCCGGAGGCACACACTTGTCTGTTTTTATGGGCGTGGTGTCCAGGGGGAGGCTTGGCATCTGGCCAGAACGACTGAGGGCCAACCCACTTGCCTCAGCGCCCAGCTCCCCTGTCCTCCTCTGCCCTGCGCTCATTTTCTTGGGGAGAGATCAATATTCTCCTTGTGCAGCAGGCCAGCATGGCTCAGCTGTTGAGGGTTGATCTATGAACTAGGAGGTCAATTCCTGGTCAGGGCATATACCCAGGCTGCTGGCTTGATCCCTAGTGGGGGCATGTAGCAGGCAGCCGATCAATGCTTCTCTCTCATGATTGATGTTTCTATCTCTCTCTCCCTCTCCTTTCCTCTCTGAAGTCAATAAAAATAATACACATCCATCCATCCATTCATCCATCCATCCATCTATCCATCCATCCATCCATCCATCCATGTATTCAGTACTCTCCTCAAACCTTGGCGCTATTGCTTCCCTTTGCAGTGAGGACCTTTGTCCCTCTTCAGCCTCTGTGTAAGCACCCCCTTGCCCACAGTGCCCCCTTCCTTCTTTTGCTTGAGGAGCTTCTCTTCACCCTTTAGAACATGCAGCGCCTTTTCTGTGACCCTCACCAGCTCTCTCAGCCCCGCCTGCCCTGGCTGCAGCTCTGCAGCACCGCTCGCCCAAGGGCCTCTCCTCATCTGGGTTGTAGTATTGCCTGTGGCTTTCTCTGCCCCTCTCCTGGGTGTGGGCAGCAGGAAAACTCCTCATTCATGTCCAATGGCCCTTGGCCCCGCATACAGAAGGTGTTCAATAAACTGTGGGTAGAATCACACCAGGAGCTGTTCATGAAGAAGGTCCGCCTTGCTTCTTGAGCATTTGGAGAGGTGTCTAGAGGCGCTGCAGACAGGCTGAGAGTGCCCACCCCTCTCACAACACAGGCACACCAACCCAAGGCTCACCAACTCTCGACTGCACCGTTCCCAACCCAGAATGCAAGCCATATCCTTAGACGGGGCAGATGTCTCCTCATCAGTCTGGAAGTTCCTAGTTTCCCTTCCACATCAACATCCTGCTACCTGGCTCTTCTACAGCCGCTCAGGTGCCTCTCTCCTGCCCCCCCCCCCAGACATACCCACCTCGCCATGGATTAGTCTTAGGCTACAGATGCAAAGGGCGTTTTGTTTGACAAATGGAGCTGCCCTTCCAGGAGGTAATAATAACATCGATGCTGGTTACACTGGATGCTCAGGAGCAAGGGGGCCGATGACTTCCCTGCCACTTCCCACTGCCCACACTGGGCTTCCCTCCCGGCCCCACTGCCCTGTCTCCTTCTTCCATACCCTCGGCACTGCAGAAGCCTGGCGCGCCCAGGACCATGCCAGCTCGTCTGTCTCTGCAGAAAAGTCATTGGTTACATGGAGAGGGGAGCATCCTTTGGGTGCAGAGACCCCTGTCCTGGGCCTTTGTGGGGCTGCTGATGGAAGATGCCGGCTGAAGTGAGGGACAGGGAACCTGGCCAGGGTGTGAGTCCCAGCTCTGCCCCTCTCTGGCTGTGTGGCCTCGGCCAAGTCCCTTTCCAGCTCTGAGTTGGCCACAGCTATTGTGAATTGAAGCATTTATTAGTAAACTAGATAGCTTAAGGTCTATGATGGGTTGCTGAAGGTCCACAGATCCCTGAACTGTCTTCCAAGTTTGTGCATATGCGCTTTTCTTGGGCACAGGGTTCATGCTCCCCCAGACCCTTTAGACTCAGGTTCCTGAGCGTGTTGGACCCCCAATGATCAGGCTAGCCCTAGCATTCTGGGATCCAGACAGGAGACAGGCATTCCTGTAGCACTACTCTGAGCACTGGGACACAGGGCACACCACAAAAAGCTTCAAGAACACTGTGGCACTGAAGAGATGGTGGGAGATAGATGGGCACATCTGGGAGGACTTCCTGAAGGAGGTAAATTTCAAGGAGGAAGCAAAGTTTCCAGGTATGGCAGAAGCTTGACATGTGCAGATGGAGGGTGCATGGGAAAGAATAGGGCTCACTCTGCTCACTCCCATGCTGGGAAAAGGGGAGCTTCGTGTTGGGTGGGTGCTAATTAGCCCAGGCTGCTCCCAGCCCTCCATCAAGAACAAGAAGCCAAAGCCAACCCCCATTCATTACATGCTTGGGGCTGGCTAGCTATTAAAAGCATTTCCATTTCAGAACAGGATGCCTACCAGGGAATGCCAGACCTAAATATAAGCCCACCCCTCCTTGCCAGGAGACCTCACCGTGTCAGGTAGATGGGAGGGAGAACAGCATGGAGATGTGTCATTACTTTTAACATCCAAATAAAACCCGCCCCAAGGGCTCTGGGGCTGAGGCTGCTCTTCCCAGCTGCCTTCTGCCCAGAATGGGGAGGGTGCTGGGGGAGGGCAGGAGCAGGCCCTGCAGAGGGCAGGGGTGTGGGCTGCCAGAAGACCCAGCCACCTCCCCTTTGCCAAATCCAGGGAGTTGGAGGAAGAGCCCTGAGGCCTGCTGAGCACACCTGATCTGCTGTGGGGGCTGGTGAGGTCTTTATGATGACTGTACCATGTGCTTCCTGCATAGCAGGGAGGGCGGGCAGGGGGAGGCTGGGGGGTTTCTGGGGACGACCATCCAGCGGCTCAGCGGCTAGATTTGATTTCTCGCCTCAGCGACTCGCAGTTGGCAGTCCTGCCCTCGAGAGATATTGTTTGGTCTAATCTTCGCCGGGACTGTAAGCTCTTTGAGAACAAGGGTTGTGTGTCTGCTCCCCTTTCCCTCTTTCCTACTCCCCCGCCCCTTGTGCCCTGTGCTAGGCGTGCAGAACCCTCAGTGAATGAGTGACAGGAACTGCCCTGTGTGGAGCACTCTGCACCAGCTCAGCTCAGGCCAGCGCAGCCGCTGCCACCTGGGTGCCCAAGGAGCTGGCATGGGGGTGTGGAGTGGGCATACACAGGCGATTCTAATGTGCATTCACATTATCTGATGAAAAAGCATCCGGTTCTCTTAGCCAATTCTTGTGTCTGCCTCCTCCTCCTTCTGTAATGCTCTGTTGTTGGTTCTCAAAACACACTCTTGAGATCCCTTATTCCCCAGGGCTCAGTAGCCCAGGCTCCAACAGTTGATGGTATGCTCCACACTCCGAGGCTGTCAGGCAGTGGGGGTGAGACAGAGGCCAGTCTTCCTGGTGCCCGGTCCTTCTGTACCTTGCTGTCCTGTACCCTGTCCTCCCCGCTCCAGTGGAAACCATGGGAAGGGTCTTGAAAGCTGACCTGTGATGCAGGGTGGCTCAGTTTTTAGAGTGTGAGTGTGTGGGGGGTGGTGGGGGAAGCTGAGGTGACAAACTCATGGTCACCATGCAAGACCCAGCCTCTGTGCTCTCAACTTGCAGGCCAGCCCCCCTGGGCAGCAGCCCACGGCCAGAGTCAGGCAGGAGGCTAGTGGAGGAAGGGGGAGCTGGTGGGCACAGTGTGTGTCAGATAATGATGCTCAGAAGGAAGTTGCTAAACAAACCTGTAGAGGAACCGTCCACCCCAGGCTGCCTCTGGTTTACAAGAAACAGAAGAGCTGATGATGAGGGGGTTAACTCAGGTCTCTGGTGGCTCCATTCCCACTCTGAGTGGGGACAACACACTGTTCCCGGGCTGCTGTGATGGTGAGATGGGAGAACAAAGGTGACAAGGTGGAAGAGGAGAGCAGGTGAACGAGTGGCTATTGGCTGAAGTATCCCCATCAGTGGCCCCTGGGCCATCGGCAAGTGCTCCTTTACTGAGTGCTATGCCATGCCCAGCAGCAGGAGCAGCGTGACGGATCCTGGAGAGCAGGGACACATGGCTGATGACTGGAAAGCTTTTGGTTTACTTAGAGCTGAAATCGGCAGCCACACAAAACCATGTTTATCTAATCCAGGAAGTCCTGAGATTGTCCCAGGGTTTGTGGCTGCAGCCCACTCTGGTGTCAAACCTGGCAGTTCTCTAAGTAACAGAACCCCAAAGAAGGACTGGCCTTTGGGGCTGTCCATCATCAGTCCAGCTGGCCATTTGATAGCTGAGTCTCCTTTGCAAACAGCCTCTGGTATCTACTTACATGTCTGCAGTGAGGGGGTGCTCACTACCTCTCAAGGCTTCCACTTCAATTCACTACCCATTGTCTTGGGTCTGGGCACAACTTGGCCCTCTCAAATCTGAAAGCTGCCCAGGCCTCTGTTGATAGGACAGCTAGAGCTGAAGAAGCGGATCCTGCATCCCAGGGATGCAAGGAGGCATCTGGGGGAGGGGGGGTTCCACAGAAGTGCAGTAGTGTCTGGTCATTCTCAGTTCTCACAAATCGTCCCAAGTCCTCAGCCCAAGGCTTGCTGCTTTCCATCACTGACAGTATTTCATGTATACAGCACAGCGCCGTGTGTTTACCTCTCCCATCACCAATGAACATCTGGGCGTGTTCCCAAATCTCATGTGAATAACATGAGGCTGAGCAAAAGAAGTCGCCCTCCAAAGAGCACACTTTGCCTAATTTAACGTCACGCTTTTCTCTGAGAGGGGGTGAGGCCTGGGGGGCGGACCTTGCAGTGTGGTCACGTTCTAGCTCCTGAGTCAGAGGATGATTACCCAGACATGCTGACTTCATGAGAAACCAACAAGCTGCATGTCTATAGTCTACACATGTATATTGTACTTTATTCAGATGTTTATTTTAAAAATTACAGCCTAGCCACAGTTGATCTTAAAGTAAGAATCCCAAAATGAGCAGTAGGATAGCACTTTACACTTTCCAACCGAAGTGCAACAGCAAAGAGGAAACTTGAAGGAACATGCTGGCCTGCCACATGAAAGGTCTAGTGGCAATAAAGGCATTAGTCTCAGCACTGGCTGGTCACTACTCCATGTCAGTGCTTTCCTATGTGTTCATGCATGGAATCCTCACTACAACACTAAGAGAAGGACATGCAGGCCCAGAGAGTTTAAATAGGCACCGAAAGGTCACACAGCTGGTCAGTGGTGGAGCTGAGGTCCAGGAGTCTGCGGTGAGGCCCAGCACCCCGAGCTGGTCTGGGGAAGTGAGGCTGGGCTGGGAAGCCCTCCAGGCTCGGCCGCTGGCTTGAGCGTTTCTGGCCAAATGGGAGAAAACCCACCCCAACGATGAGGATGTTGTCCTGTTTGTAAAAGGAAGTAAATAAGCCTCCCCACTTGCATGATATCTCACACTGACTCTGCCTCTAAACTGTTATTCTGCCTACACATAGCACTGTGGGAGGCCTGCGGTATTTTATAAAGTTAATAACTTTCTCTTAATTGGATGACTTTATAGAATAGTCTGAGCAATTAACAATAATTACGTCAAAGCACTTTGATTCCGAGGGTGCTCCACAAACACCGGCCCGTTGAGTCTTTTAGGAAAAACAGCCTACACATCCGGTCATGGGACAGCGCATGGCACATGCTCCCTGCTGCGGTCTTGGGACCCAGGGCTGGTCTGTTCTGGGACTGAGGAGCTTCTGAGAGGCTGGGAGTGAAGGGGCTGCTCACACACTAGTGCTCCCCTGCACCCGCTCCCTCCACCTCACCGGGCAGGGCCAGGCTCCTGGCACTCGCTGTAGGACACACTGCCCCTGCTCAAGTGACCATGCAGGACAACGGCCTCCGGGCGGTTAGCAAAGACTCTAAGAACCTAGGTCTACCACAGCTGTTCCCGCCTCTCCCCATCCTCCCTTTGATCTCAGCAATACCTTTTCCAGGTTGGCTTCTCCTTCAGAAAGGATAACTGCCAAGGAATGTGGAATTCAGTGTTCCCTGAATCGCATTTTTGAGCTATTCTTTCATACAGTTAGAGGTGTGCAGGGTGAGACTGGTCTTATCTCCCCCGGTGATGGGATGGCCCCTCCATCCCCCTCCTGCTCAGTCTTGCCTGGACCACTTCCATGGACGGGGATCTCCTTACCTCCCAAAGTCACCCATTCTGCTCTAGACAGCTTTAATTGCGAGAAAATCTTCCTCATGATAAAGCTCAAACGCCCTTCTTGGCTCTTCCGTCTGCTGGTCCTGCCCCTAGAGACTAAGTGAACGCTCTCTCAGATGGCAGCTCTTCCTTTTTCATCACCTACTTTGAGTCATGCTTCCCCAAACAGTCCTGCCGTCCCTTCCCTAACCAGGGTCGCTGGCTCTTGGCATCTGCCTACCAAGCCCACTTTGCCACAGAAACCCACTGTCTGAGTAGCAAACAATTCTAGTCCTAAAACAAAATGGGTCCCTAGTCTAAAGTGTTCATGGATGTCATCTCTTCGTATTGCCGTTAGGTTTGGTTTGCTCAAAGGAGAACAAAAAAGATTTGGTCTTTGTGGACAGTAGATGTGTGTGAGCTGTAGGAAGGAGGTAGGGGGCAGGGGATAAGGAGCAAGGGGCAGGGGGAGGGCAGGGGCAGAGGCTTCTAACTGGGCAAAGGGCGCGCAGGGCTGAGGAAGGGAGCCCTGGCTGACAGGTTCCTCAGGCAGCCCCAGGCCACCTGTCCCTCAGCCCTCAACGAACAGACTTAAATGCCCCTGCCACTCAGCAGGGAGGTGTCCCCAGACCATATAGGCTGCTCCTTTGTCTGCCTTCTCAGCCTCCAGATGCCCCCAGAACCTGCCCTGGGCCTGCACAGAGAACCGACTCCTGACCCATCTTCTCTGCCCTTCTCTGTTCCCTCCCAGCACCACTCCTGCCTTCATGGTTCTAGCGGGGGACGCCCATGCCAGGCCATCTGCTCAGCTCCATATGCTGTCCGCAAGGACTGCCAAGTCGGCCTGGTGCTCGGCGCCTGGACTCCGCTTTGGCAGCTGGTCAGAGGCCATTTCTGCTAACCTGGTCGCTAGGAAACAGCCTGGCTGCATGTCCAGGCTGGGCCTCCTTGGGCAGTGGTGTGGCAGAGCCAGGGCTGCAGGCCAGGAACACCTGACAGGCCAGTCTCCTGTGGCAACTGTACCCTCAGGACCCAGATTCTTAGGAACTGCCACTGAGCAGCCGGCCCAGGCTGCAGGTATTCCTCGCTGTGAGCCTGTGACCCTCACTATGAACCTGTCACCTTGGGTAGAGGTTCAGAACAGCTAGAACTGGAGGACAAGGAGCAGAGGGCTCATCTCCTCCTGTGCCCTTTGCAAACCCATGCTTCCTCCTTATTTAAAGAATTAAATGTGAATGTGGATAACATGCTTTGATTCCAAAATGCTCATGTTGGTATACGTAAAGGGTATAAACCAGGATTTGAAAAACATGGCTACATTCGAGGAAAGCAAAGTTTCTCTTATTTTTTTGTTGGTGGTGAAACAGCTTGTAGATTTATCTTTATATACTGTCACACATACACACATACAGGTCTCATGCCATGAGGTACTTCATTCTCTTGCTCCTTTGCTGAGCAAATTCTTTTGTCTGGGTATCTAAAGCCTGATGCAGGGGTAAGAATGTCAAAATCCTGAGTTCACATTCTGAATCTTGTATTTACATATCAGCTCTGTGATCCTGGGCAACTTCTCTGAGCCTCAGTTTTCCAATCTGGAATGTAGAGATAATAATTTGGTGAGGAAATACGTTTAAACACCTGGTAAAACATTCCAGTGCTTGACACATTGGGAGCAATGGAGCATGTGGAGCGAAGACCAGTCTGGTGAATCTTGCTTTGTGACTGAGGTCCCACGTGGGAACAGCCCAAAACAGAGTCCCAGCTTCCCCACTCAGCCACAGCCCTGGCTGGAGACCTGGAGAGGGCGAGGGAGAGGCAGCAGCTCAGAACAGCAGGCATGGGACATGAGCCAGCCTTTCCACACAAACCAGAAGAAGCTGAATCGCACAGCCATGCAGTGGAGAGGAGAGCGGACAAATGGCTCTCTAACCTTACCAGACTTGGAATCGCTGCCAGGTCCTCTCTGCCCTCCCCTCGTTTCTCCTCGCCCCCCACACACCACTTCCCCCAAGATGAAATTGGACTCCAGTTTTACTGCCATTCTGACACCCAAAGCTACCCAACTGCTCCATTTAATAGGGAAGTTGCTATGCCTAAGATGAACTATGGAGGGGAGAGCTCTGGTCCATTGCTCAGACAGGCTGTTTGCTCACCCCAGTGTGGACCAGGGCCTCCTGGTTTTCCTCTCCTCCTCCCTCAGCCTTCCTCTTCTTCCTTATGTCACTGATACAACCCTTGCCCCTGTAGATCCACCCAAGTCCCAGACCCGCAGGAGGGGATATCCATCCCATAGCGATGCGTGGAGACCAGAGGCACAGATTGCAGAGCTGGTGAGGAAGCGAGAGTGGAGCTGAAGGCAGGCAGAGAAACATTGGTGTTTCTCTCTTCCTCTCACAGTTCTGATTTGAAAAGCAAGGTGCTCCTGAGTTACCTGAGCTAAGAGGATGTGTATGTAAGAAGTGTTCTGTATGCTGAAATGCTATTTAAACACACAGCTGTCACTATGGACAAGGATGGAACATGTCCCGCAGTCCCGGCTGGCTGAGTGAATGAAGTGGGGCATGAGAGACTACGGCCTAGTCCAGGATGAGGTGCATCAGAATGAGGTCCCCTTGGAACGGAGAAGAGATCCGGCCAGCTTCCTACCAGCTGGATTTCCCTACCAGATCCACCGTGAGCTCTGCCCACCCACAAACCCAGCAGCCAAACGCTCTGCGGTCACAGATGAGGCTGCTGCCACCTGTGCCCTTGCGTCCACCCTTCTCTGGGAGACACTGGAGCTGAGAAGCCACCTTCTGTGAGATGCTGATGGTCCCCAAGAACAGGGACAGGCTCGCTGTGTCCCCACAATGGATGGGTCAGGTGGGCAGGGGCTGATGAGCCTGTACAGCTGATAGTCCAGCGTGGATCAGGCACTGATCCCGGAGAGCACTACCTGGGGGCTCCCACTCCAGGGCATGGTCGTGGGTGAGGAGATTGAGGTTCCATTCCTGTGGGATTCCTCTCCTCCACCCAGTTCAGGCTGACAGAACCCTAGTTCCCTGGAGAGGAGGGGAGCCAGGGCCTAGGGCCTTCAGCGGAGCTATGGAGCACTTCAAGTTCGTATCACCTGCATGGCACTCCTCGCTTTCCCAGGACTTTCAGCAGGCAGGCCTTGTCCTCTGCTGTATGCTACCGGGTCCTACGGGGGACAGACTCGGTGCATTTTACATGGATATAATATTCACTGAGTCCAAGTGTGTGAGGCACCACCAGGTGCACAGATGCACATGCATGTGCACATGCACACGTACATACTCATGCACACATACGTGTCCATATTGCCGGACAGAACAGTGCACCATCAGGAATATTTTTGCAGGGGGCCAGTCTGAGCTGAGTCTTGGTCCCACCTTTACTAGCTATGAGGCCTCAGGCGGGTTATTTAACACCTTGAACCCTCCCCCCCCACCCCCCCGTCTTCCACACTCTTAAAGAACACGGAACCCTGGTTCTTACCAACTAACACCAATGGAAAACACCTAAGATGTTAAAGGGCACCCATTGTCTAAAAGGCTGAACTCCCAAGGAAGGGCACAGAGGGGGACTATGAGCCCACCTGGGCTCCATCATTCGCCGGCTGAGAAACCTCAAGGAGAAAATGACCCCAGGCTCGTTTCCTGTCTCTGAAGCAGGAATGATGGAATGCCTTTGTCAGTAGAGAACTGAGAAGATGAAGGGAGACTGGGCCTTGGAACACTCGGCCAGCCTCGGGCACAGGCGGATGTTCAATACACCTCGGCTCTTTTTGTCCATGAAACCTCCCACCAGAGCAGCAAGCAGAGGCTCAGGAGCCAGGTAACTTGCCGAGATGACACCCCTGGGATTTAAACCCAAGTATCTGAGGCCCAGACTGGTGGTGTCGCAACTGGGCATCGAGGATTTGCTGCCCCGCAGAGAACACCGCTGGTTTCCATAATGCCACAGAGGCTGTGCTCCAGAGAGTGCCACGGCCTCTGGGTACCATGGGCCCAGGGACACCCCCGCACAGGAGCCCGGCGGACACTGACAGCTCATCCTCCCCAAGGGAGAACTTCCTTTCTACCACTTTTAAAAAAGATGTTTCTATTAAATTTTTTTAGAGAGATAGGAAGGGAGAGGGAGAGAGAGATAGAAACATTGATGATGAGAATCATCCATCAGTTGCCTCTTGCACGTCCCCACTGGGGATCGAGCCCACATTCTGGGCACATGACCTCCTGTTTCATAGGTCAATGCTCAACCACTGAGCCACACCAACGGGCTCTGTTTACCAACTGTTGGCTCCAAGTTAAAGTCAGTCTCGCTACCCCATGGAGCCAGCACCTGCCTCCCTTGCCTGAGATGAGCTCATTTAAAGTGGCAGGATCATGAGGCCTCACAGAGAGGCTGAGGAGGGTCAGGCCAGACGCAGTGTAGAGAGCACAGCTTGGGGAGGCCCTTCAGTGAGGCCTGCAGAGAGGCCAGACCTCGTCTGTAGCCCTCGGAGGTATACATGGGTGTTCTTGCCAGAGGAATGGCCGGCAAGGCACTCTAACCCTGTGCAAGGAGGGGGAGTGTGTCAGTGCACTCAGGCTTGCCCTTTTTGTTCCATTTTTCAGTCTTTTTCTTTGTAGCTTGCTCATGTCCGGGAGATAATGCTTTGGGGTGACAGGCATTCGTGTGTACACACATGGCCCCGGATAAGAGCCCCTTTGCTCGTTAGCACATCCACACCCAGGCTGGATGGGGCATGCCTGCCCACCCCTTGTGGAGCATCTTCATGAACCCAGTTCCAATGCCACCTGGCCAGAAGCACTGCGCAGGAGCGGCCTTGGGTGGAGAAGCCTTCGAGAGCAGGTGTCTGGCAGGACACAGGGTAATTATGGCCTTGGAGGGAGCAAGAACCGGAGTTTGGGAGGCTGGCTTGGTTTTAGAGCCTAGGTCAGTGGTTCCCACACTTGTCTGCCCATCAGGCTCACCCCAAGAGTCCCCCCACACCCCAGCAACTGGTCACAGCCACCTTCAATGCCACAGGCTGCAGGTGTGGTCTGGGCCTTGGACACTGGTCCTTGGGTGACTCCACTGTGCAGCCCCCACGTACCCCCCGGAAACACACAGGCCATCTCTGCAGGGGCCCCTAGACTGCTGGGCAGGCACTGCATGACCAGTTTAACTCCATCCTTGGATCAAAGCATTTCAGACCCTGGGAAAGTGCCCTCCACCTTTCAAAATACCGCAGCATCACCCCTCCCTGCAGCTCCCCTCCCTGCAACACTACCCCCTCCCTGCAGCTTCCTCCCTGCAACTCCCCTCCCTGCAGCCCCCCCCCCTGCAGCTTCCCTCCCTGCAGCACCACCCCCTCCCAGCAGCTCCCCTTCTTGAGCACTACCCCCTCCCTGCAGCTCCCCTCCCTGCAGCTCCCCACCTGCAGCTCCCCTCCCTGTAGCACCACCTCTCTCTGCAGATCCCCTGGCAGACAAAGCTCCTTACTCCCCAGCCAGAGGGAGGCTGAGGCTTCAACCAGCGACACGCTTGGGAGAAGAAGAGGGACCCAGATCATGCTGCAGGACTCATGACTGAGGAGCAGGCTGAGAGAAGGCATAGCCATGTTGCCTGTCTGTGGGAGCGGTAAAGATGGAGGCTCCCCTTCTTTTAGACATGAGGTCACGGGGTCTCAGAGGTGCGACAATTCCCCCTTCCTCTGTTCCCCCTGGCTAAGTCCATCAGTTTGGCAGGTCAGCCACGGAGCCTGGGAAGAAGGGGAGACTTAGAGGATGGTGCACCCTATCAGTGCCATCAGCCCTGTCCCACCCTGAATCACATCTGGAATCATGTTTGCTTGTTAGCAATGCCCCTGGGTGCTGCTGGCATTGCAAGCAGCGTGATCCAGGACACTGGGCATCATGCAGTGTGGGCAGTGGGGCCTGAGGAGGGGCTCAACAGCCAACATGCCACCAGTGACCCCGGTAGCAACAGCTCAGGGGGCCTTCTCTCCCTCAGCCCACTCGAGGGACACTGATCCCCTTTGCTGAGGTGGTGACATCAGCCTGGGAAGTGCCCACCCCAGATAGGCTCTGTGGGCACTGTGAGGCCAGCGCACGGGCCGCTGGACTCCACCAGCTTCTGCCACCTTACCCACCAGTGGTAGCTGAGCCCTGGGCACCAGCTTCAGATCAGAGGGTAAGAATGACCCTGGACAGAGTGAGACCAAATGGCCACCTCCTAGCTCAGCTGGAGCAGCCTGGTCAGCTGTGGGTGCTGCACACACACAGGGCTTGCCAGGAGGGCACCATCTCCTGTTGCCTGCCAGGCCTGGGTAGTGAATGTGGGCACCCACACGGCTACTTGATGGCTGCCAGGGGGCACCCAAATCCTCTGAATCCAAAGGTATTTATGCGTTCTTGATGTGAGAGTGAGGCAAGGTTAGCTGGATGGGCCATTATCACATAGTGAGACTCCAGGGCTATTTTACTCTCTCTCTTTGTTAATCCTCACCCGAGGACATTTTTCCATTGACGGTTAGAAAGAGTGGAAGAGAAAGGGAGAGACAGAGAGAAATATCTATGTCCTCAGAGGAACACATCAATTGGTTGCCTCCTTCATGCGCCCCAACCAGGGCCCAGGATGAGGAGGAGCCTACAATGGAGGTATATGCCCTACATCAGAATCGAACTCGAGAGCTCTTTGGTCTGCAGGCTGATGCTGTATGCACTGAGCTAAACCAGCCAGGGCTTATTCTGTATTTTATTTTCAGGGTCAGGTGTGAGTGCTCTTGAGACTCAGGTTCCTTTTCCTAAAGGGGGTGCTGATGCTGCTTTCCTTGTCCAATGTGGCAAATGTGTGAAAGTATTTATTTAGTATTGCCAAAACCCCTCTCTGCTGGGTGGGGGAGCGGAGCGGAGGGAAGGGGGAGGGGTACTCAATGCCCTTTGGTCTCCATGGCCCACACCTGCACCCCTCCTGCCTGGCAGGGTCCAGCTTCCCGGGCTCACTGTTTCTAAGGACTGTCTCCACATCTTGTACCACACTGTTTCTAAGCACTGTCTCCACATCTTGTACCACATAGTAGGGCAAATCTCAGAATATAGATCTCAGTGCCTGGTACCTGCCCATGACAGGCCCTAATTCTCTAGGAAGAAGAGGGGGTGGGAGTGGGGATTCGGAGACAATCCCCGGGCTGCGGGCGTGGTTCCCCGAGACTTGACGTTCAAGAAGAAGACCTTTGTGGTGGGAAGTTGTATTTCGAGGTAAACAACCACTCATGGCGTAGTCACTACACTAATTACAGCCGATAATTAACAGTCTATTCTTTTTAGGGTCACCTATTACAAGAGGAACCCCACTCATTCCTCTTCTTCCCATCAGACATGCCAGGGCTCCTGGGAGGGTCCTGCCCAGCAGTATCTGCCTTGCTCATTCAAAAGCTCTCTCCTGGCAGCGTCGGGGTGGCTGTTGTTAATTGTGCCCAGTGTCCCCTGGGCCCTGGGCCCATGGGCAGGTGCTTCTTTGTAAGGCTTTGAGGGAAGGCCTGTCTCCTGCCCTTCATGGTGCAGCACCTTATAAGCTGGCCGGCCTCTCACAGTGTTGTCCCCATGATGCTCCTGCCTCTGAGCCCCTCTTCTCATGTCCCCACATCTGGATGCCCAGGCCACCTACGTAAACCCCGCCTGCCAGCCAGGCTTGGCTCAGCTCCAGCCCAATGCCTCTCACTCTTTGCATGAGTTTATCTTTTTTTTAAATGTATTTTTATTGATTTCAGAGAGAAAGGGAAAGGGAGACAGAGAGAGAAACATCAATGATGAGGGAGAATCATTGATTGGCTGCCTCCTGCACGCCCCCTACTGGGGGTCGAGTTCGAAACCTGGGCTAGTGTTCAACCTATGAACCAACTCCCAGGCCATGATTCTATTTTAGCAGTGCCAAACAGGGAACTTTGGGAACTCCTGTGCCAGGCACTCTGCCCATATTATTATCTCATTGAATTTTAAAGGAGGTCCTAACACCCTTATTTGGGAATTGAGGAAACTGAGGCTCGAGGAAGTGTGTGCCTTGTCTGAGATCATACACCTGGGCACGTGGTCAACTGGGATGGGCAGCAGGCCCACAGCACCTGCATTTTCTCCTGCTCCTGGGTTCCACCGTCACTCTCCTCTCTTTTGATCAGTATTAGGCTCCTATGGTCCCTCATGACCTCAGGAGGGTCCATGTCCACACTCCTCAGCTCTGATCAGGACGACTCTTTTCCCCAAGGGGGCCACAGGCATCTCTGCACCTCCATGGGCCCATTTCCCCAGAGACCATCCCACTGCACTGGGAGTTCTCAGTCAGCACCCTGGTGGACTGAAGAGATTCGGGTTTTATAAAGCCCCTTCTCCACATGTGTTTGAATCTTATAAGATTCCTGTGAGGGGTATGTCAGTACGTCACTATTCCAGTTTCACAAATAGAGACAGGTGCCCAAGTGACCTAAAGATGGGGCTAGAACCAGATCTCCTGCCCCATCAGGGATTTGCCATTGGCCTACAGAGCTAGGTAAGGATATATGAACCCTCCACTTATCCCCCAAGTCCTAGCACAGTTCTGCATGTGGCCTTTCTTGGCCAGGAGAGATGCTCTCAGGGCCTCTGCATGGAGTAGGGGACGGTAGAGGCCAAGTCCCTGGTGGCTCCATCTTCCTGCCCAGCTTCGCAGTAGAACAAGAACCCCTGGTTTTAGAGCCTTCTCATGTCACCCCATGCTCTTCTGCCTGGATCACGCCTTTCCTAGGCTCTGTCACTGCTGCATGCTGGCCTAGCTTCAGCCTCGCCCAGCGGCTGCAGCCTATATCTCAACACACCTGTCTAATGGGGAGCCTTCCCCCCAAGCTTCTCCTCCAGACTTCATTCATTCATTCAAACACACCTCATCTGACGAGGAGCCTGCCATGTCCCCCCCCCCACACACATACCTTCTCCTCCAGGCTTCATTCATTCATTCATTCACGTAAAAGATGTCCATTGACTTAAACAGCTATTTGCAGCCACATTCACAGCAGCATTGTCAAAACAGCCAAAAGGTGGAGGCAATCCAAGTGTCCATCCACATTCTGTGTACAGACAGAATGTGGTATATGAATACCGTGAGGCGCTGTTCAACCTTAGAGAGCAACATGCAGATACTTGTTACAACATGGGTGGCCTTTACTTATTATGCTGAGTGAAATATGCCAGACGGACAAATATTATATGATGCCACTCAGATGAGAGACCCAGAGAGGTCAGGTTCATAGAGAGAAGCAGGTAGTGGCTGCCAGGCTGTGGAACAAGAACTTTATTGTCTAATGGGGACAGAACTTCCGTTTGGGGAGATGAGAGTGGTCTGAGGATGATGATGATGGTGGTGATGGTTGTACAACAGTGTGACTGTCAGCAGTGTCACTGAACTCACACACTTACAAATGGTTAAAATAGTCCATTTTATTTTGCAAACATTCTATATAATAAAAGGCTAAAATGCAAATAGACTGAACGGCAGGACAACTGGTCACTATGAAGTGAACTGACCACCAGGGGATGTGCACGTAACATGGCAGGCGTCAGCTGCCATGGGATGGTGGAGCAAGTGAGCAGGAGCGCTAGACCAAGGCAGGGCACCAGTTGCTGTCATCGGAGCCATCCTATGGTAGTTACTGAAAATTCTTTGCTCCCCTGCGCTGCAGTCCCACCAAAGGCTCACATTTGCTGCTGGCGCCTGGAGCTGACACTGATCACCCCTCAGGGGTTCTCTTCCATCCCTTGTTCCTGAGGGACGATTGGGGCCAGCCATCTCTCCCACCTGCTATCTGCAATGGTCCTGCTCACACCCACTGCAGGCACCAGCCCCGCTTGCATTCTGGCAACAGGTGTGAGTGGATCTGGATCCGTGAGCATGTGAGAATGGCAGTGGTGGGAGTGGGGCTGCCAGCAGACAGGGGACTGGGGGCCACAGCGGGTGGGGTTGGGCTGGAGTGTGGAGTGTGGGCCAAGATCCGCCCCTGTGCCCACTGCAGCCTTGCAGCCCACAGTTGCTTTTAAGGTGCACGGATTCATGTGCTGGGCCCCAGTTTTACTATAATTAAAAAATAATTCTTCTTTTGCATCAGGCACTGTTCTGGGTTGTGGAAACCCAGCAATGGGCAAGAGAGAGAGAGAAATATGTGCCATCCTGAGGGTCACATTATAGCTGGTAAAGAGAGATAAGCCAGAGAGCTTGCAGGCCAGGCAGCTGGGAGGTGCCTGGAGAACCAGAGCAAGGGGGAGGGGACAATGTAGGGGTGCTATTTCATGAGGTCAGGATAGTCTGTCATATGTGGCCCTGCAGCACACACCCTAAGGACAGGACGGGGTAGGCCGTGTAATGGCTCAGAGGAAGGTGTTGCTGAGAGAAAATGAGCAGGTGCAGGCCCGAGGCAGGGCTGTGTGGCCAGGCAGTGAGCCAGAGAGAGAGGGACCGGCCAGACCAGGGACATCTTGGGCTGAACTCAGATTCCATTGGCGCCGCCTCCTCACGGTGTTCACGGAACCATCACATTTCCTGTCCGTGGGTGCAGATCTAATGCCTGGCTTCACTGCTGAGGTTATGAGCTTGGACTGGGCAACCAGACTGCCTGGGCTCCCCCTGCAGCCCAGCCTATTGGAGCAAAGCCTTGCCCAAGAGACCGACCAGCTCAGGCCTCATTCTCCTCATCTGTGAAATGGGCTGGGTCTTATGCTGCCTCCCTTAGGTCCTGAACACTCAACAAGGACCCGCTTTGATTACTGCGGCTTTGACTTTCCCCCTTTCCCTTGCACTCAACAGCCAAGTCCTATTAAGTCACCTCAATAGCCCAAAGTGGCTGCTCACATGACCCCATACCTCCAGCACCTGGGACACAACCCTTGAACCTGAAGGACAGCTGAGTTCCTGTGCAGTAGACCCCACAGGCCCTGCACAGATAACCCTCCTCCACTCCTTCCTCCTTTTCTGGACCGTCAACCCCCGCCACTCCACCCCCTCTCCCCCATGATGCCTGCTGCTGCCTTCCAGGGTCTGGGCTCCTCCTGGTCAGTGCATAGAGGCCCCGCCTTCCTCCCTGCAGGGTCCTCCCAGCCTCACACCTGCCTCTCCAGGATGGACCCCTCCCCAGAGCCTTGCTCTTGCCCGTCTACCCCTTGCCTTCACTCCACCCACCTCCCTAGTTAAGGCTGGTCTTCTCCACACCCAGATCTCCACTCTGACTGCCCAGTCCTTCCCCCTCTGCTTTCCCTTTGGTCTGATATACCCACTTGGCTCCCGTGTCTGTCCTGCTCCTGCCTAGACCTGCCGGAGTCCCTCTGAGTCCTTCCACTACGCGACCCTCACCTGGCCCTGAGCACAGCTAACCCAAGTGGAACATGTACTTCCCCAACTCGGATGGAAATCAGAAATGGCAGATTGATCCGTGTTAATGATGCTTAAAAAAACCCAAAAAGCAGATCTAGGGATTAAAGACAGAGACAAAGGAGAATCAACTCTCCCCGAAGTGCTGCCTGCTCCATGGACAGGCCTGCTGACGGACGGTGCGCCCCTGGGTGGCACAGGGATGTGTGTGCAGTGCTCGGCACGAGATCAATTCTGGAGGCTCAGTGATGTGGCAGGCAGGAGCCTTGGGCAGGAAGCATTGCTGATGCCCAGATCCCAGCACCCTGTACCCCAGGCTGACGGGCTGGGAGGCGCCAAGCTTGCTCTTCCCGAGCTGGGGCCTGCCCCCTGGAGCACCTGTGCTGAGCTTGGCGGGGAGTGTGGGGTGCAGTGGCCTGTAGGCATGTGCAGTGGGTTGATTTGGGGTCTGAGGCTTCTCAGGGAGCTTTGGTCAGAGGGCAGGGCTCTTTCTCCCCAAGAGGTACAGCCAGAGGGGCCGGGATCGACTGGGTGGGGTGAGAAGCTATTAGTAAGACAGTTAGGCAGAGAAACGGCAGTGACAGACACAGGCAGTGGGGGGCACAGGCAGTGGGGGGCAC
>JAAGEH010000005.1:42385459-42410434 GCA_011751065.1 Lasiurus cinereus
GGCCTCCACTGACACCTGTGCCCTCAGCCAGCCTGGGCCTCCACTGAGAACTGTGCCCTCAGGGAAGGGACCTCAGACTCTGCCTTTCAGGCACCATGTACCGAGTGCGCCATCTGAATTGGCCCATCCTTGTTCTCTCTGTCTGCTCCTTCCCATGCAGTTCCCTGTGAAGCGTGTATGGGCTAGTGAAGAGTGAGAGAGAAGTGGGACTCCCCACAGAGAATTGTGAATGTATGGAATACCTGACCCGGCAGGTGTGAGCTGCTGAGCATATCACAACTTCTGAGAAGACCTGCTCATTCCTGGATATCAGGTTGTGGTGGAGAAAATTAAAAAAACCAGAGCACTGCATGCCTATTGGGCTGTAGGCTTGTGTGTGTGGTGGGCCGCCCTCCAGTAAACATGCCAATGCCTTTGTTCCCAGGCCTACTCTGAGGCTGGCACTGAGGGGCATCTAGCCTCTCTGATGACCGCGCCTGGGAGGATTCTGAAAATGTGCCTTATATTTAACTGTCCCAGGGCTGGAGGGCTCCCCTGTGCCTTCCCCTCACCCAGGGAAAATGGTCCAGTTGTTTTGTAAAGACTGCTCCTGCCCAGTCCGGCGGCAGAGGTTTAAGTGACTTGGGCAGCCCAGCTGAAGCCTCAGGCACAACCCAGTGTCCCCCATCCATGGAAACAGTACCTGGGCAATCACCCACACACCTGTCAGCTGGCATTTATCTCCTGATACCAGGCTCCCAGGGTCCTTATGCACTGTCACGTGGCGGGTGGGGAGGCAAGCATGGGCCACAGATGGGGAAAGTTTTGAAAGGAGTGAGACCCATCCACAGGCAGAAGGCAGGCAGGTGACAAGGTGAAATGTTACCTCCAAACCTGTCTAAGTGGGGGGCCTGCAGCAGCTCCCTTGAGCTGGGAAACCAATCCTGGGCTGGAAGCTGGCAGAATACCTGCTTGGCTCCCCCAGTGTCTCCCCGGGGAGCTTTCTTCCTCAGGAGTCACATTGCTCACAGGAGCCCGACAGATGAGCCTTGGCTGGGGCCATGGCCACCAGATCTGTCCACCCTATGACCCACTTCTCTCTTCCCAGAGAGACATGGGCAGCCACACATCCGAGTCCTACATGTTTGCAGGCACAAGATGCACAGCCGGCCCCTCTAGAAGCAAGATGACACGGGCCAGCCTGGTGCATAGTGTGCCCTCATCCTGAGAGTGGAGTCCAGGCCCAGCCCTTATGGGCCACACAGTTGGTCCACCTGCTTCAGGGGCAACATGCTATACTTACGTGCTGCCTCCGAAATGCTCCCTCCAGCCCCTTGCCTTCCCCACACTGAGCCCATTCACAATCTTTTTCTTCCTCTCTCCCCCTGCAGCCACCCATCACTCTCTCTGCAGAGCAAGGCAGGCGGCCTGCAGCTCCTCCGGGTTTCTAATACACTTGCTCGCTCGCTCGCTCACTTGGGAGCCTGTTTGCAGCTGTCACAGAGGAGTCTGTGAAGCCTGCATCTTAACCCCCTGCCAGGGACCCCCTTTCCACAAATGTCGTGCTAAGAGCTGAGGGGCTCCAATGTCGAGAGCAACACCTTCAGCCAGTGG
This sequence comes from Lasiurus cinereus, assembly GCA_011751065.1. NCBI lineage: Eukaryota > Metazoa > Chordata > Mammalia > Chiroptera > Vespertilionidae > Lasiurus > Lasiurus cinereus. The sequence continues at coordinate 42,387,053 of JAAGEH010000005.1, forward strand.
ACCACAGTGAGGTGGCCGGGGGGGAGGGGGTGGATTCTCTGGGACAGAGCCCAAATGGCAACTCACAGCCCCGCACTCACTGAGCCCCACCTCATATGCTGCAGGGAAGAGCTAGTGGCCCAGATCTCAGGGGCTGCCTCAGAGGCACAGACAGGGCCTAAGAGCCCCAATTTGGGGACTGTGCCCCCCAACATGGCCATCCCAGCTCCCACAAGCCAGGACTCACAGACAGGACTCAGCTGGAGCCTCTGCTCAGCTCACGTTGATGTGGGGGAGGGACTCTCTTGCAAGGAGCCTGCAGGCTCTCCTAGCCTAGGGGCATGGGGACAGCTGACCTTAAAGGGCTCAGGGGTCCTGGATACTCTCTTCTCCCTTTTGAAGGAGGGTCAGGGCAATGCAAGTGTGCACGTGGCCAGTGACAAGCTCCCAAAGCCAAGTCACTACAGTGAGGCTGGGAAGGCACGGTACCCTGAACTGGTAGCTGTTGGCACCCTAAACTGGTAGCTGAAGGTCAGGGCAATGGGTCCCCAGAGAAAGGGCTTTGCGTGGGGCCCATATCCTGGCACAGTATCATCTCAGGGCCCTCCATCTGAGGCCCAGGACCACTGAGGCTGACTGTCCCCTCCTGGGATTAAAGGGGCAAGGACACCTGGCACAGGGACCAGGAGCGGCGAGCTTCTTGAGTCACTTCTTTCTCTCTTTTATTATGAAATATTCAAATGTGCGAGAGCATAAATAATTATATAACCAATATCTGTGCCCATTGCCCAATACCAACAAATTCTGATTTCGTGAGCGTTCTCTATTTCTACTGTGGTTTGAGCTGCTATGTGGTTAGCTGAATCTTTATAATTCTTTTCACATGTGAAGTAATTTTATTTTTTTCCATATAGACTTTTCATTAAGTGTGTAATCAGATTTAAGTTTTAGACCCTGGAAGACTTTATTTAAATACATTTGGTATTGGGGTGAAGGCCCGCCCTGACCACAGGTCCTCATGCTCCGGAAACCAGTCCTGGGGGCTGTGGCCTGCTTAGCTGCAGGGGAGGGACATTACCTAGGTTCCCAGACTCTCTGGAGAGGCCGAGTCCCAGGGAAGAGCCTACTCCAACTTCCAATGGCCCCACCCAGAAAGCCTGGGTTGGGAGAGGAGGCAGGAAGAAAGGCGACCTGGCTGGGAAGTCCTACCTGGGTGGGCTCTGCCCCAGTTCCTCTCCACCCCCGCCCTGACCCTGGCTCTCTTCTCCCTCTTTCTGTCCTTCCCTCTTGCAGGCTGTGCTCTCTCAGCTGTTAACTTGCATCGTATTTAGCATGGATTCCAAACACTTGTCAGGGATGTCGGCAGAGAGCTGACCGAGTGAACAGCTACCAGTTTAGGGTGCCAACAGCTACCAGTTCAGGATACCGTGCCTTCCCAGCCTCACTGTAGTGACTTGGCTTTGGGAGCTTGTCACTGGCCACGTGCACACTTGCATACATGCTACCACCCGAAACGCTCCCTCAGGGCTGCTTCCCACAGCAGCAGTTTATGCCATGAATGCCATCTGCAAACACTGCCAATCGGCGCTCCCTCTCCTGGGAGTGGGTTCTTAACCGTTTGCCCGCACACCACTTAAGAGGTTTCCAAGAGAAGAAAACCCTTAAGAGCCAAAGGAATGAAGCAGAGAAGGTCAAAGTTCAGACATGACTGTGGGCTAAGTTCGCTTCTGCACACGCCCACTGCTTAGCGCTTTGTGGCTGTAGGTACTGTGACTTGTCTGAGGCCAGGCAGCTCGCTAATGATGTGGGTGGCTCACAACCCACAGCTCCTGTTCCAGCACTTTTCACATGGAATCATGACCCTGTGCCTCCTCTCGAGCTGCTCCACTAGACACAGAGAGGTCACCTGAGCAAAGCCTGAATGACCTCAGTGGCAGCACTGAGATGGGAATGAGGGTTCCCTGAGCACTTCCTGTCTCACCCACCAGCAGCCAGCCAGGGCCCATCCCCGCCCCTTTACCGCTCACTCCCCCAGTACCATTATGCCCACTCCCAGCACCCACCCCATGGGGGAGCTGTGACCTGGAAACCAGGAGGACTGGTGTTCTGCCAGGTGTGTGTCCCTGAGCCAGCTGTCTGTCCCTGAGGCCAGCTGTCTGTCCCTGGGGTGAATTACTTCCACTCTGGAAACCCAGGGGAGGGTTGGCGTGGTGTGCAGAGGTGCCCATGGGTAGCTCCAGACTGAGGGCAGCCATTTCAGAGCACGGAGCCCTCTCTGAAGGGGCTGGACGGAGAGAGGCCTCGCTTAGCGCAGGTCATCTGCCTGAACCCCTGGGCGCTGAGTTCATCCTTTGGGTGTTAGCGTGGGTGTGAGCAAGGACAGACAGAGGATTCTGGAGGCTGGCGTGTGGGCCCTGGAGATGGCAGTTACGAGATTCCTTGGTCAGGCAGTGACCCTTAGGCCCAGGTCATAGAGTGGCTTGGTGTGCTCACTCTTTGCAGGTGGTGGCCAATGGCTAGGTGGAGTGAGAGGGCACAGCCAGGAACTGATGCAGACCCCTTCCCTGTCTCTTCTTCCTCTCTCTTTCTCCCAGACCTGGGTGACCTCCTCTGGGGACAGGGGTGACATCTCTGCAAAGCCGAATGAAACACAAATCTGGTGGTCCCCAGGGAAGGTGAGTGTCTGTCGAGACCCTGGCTAGAGTAGGGTGGGGAAGGCAAGGCTCATAGCTCGGCCTTAACCGGCTGGTGGAGAGCAAGTCCTTGAGCCACACACAGGCAGGAACTCCCCCTTCTATCCCGCCCCCACCCCTCCTCCCCCCGCCTCCAAGTCTCCATCTGGCCTCCGCCTCTGGAAGCCAGCTGCCAGGTGCTCCTTCCCAGAAGCCTTTCTAGACAGCTCCGCATTGGAACCCCTGTGCGCCTCATCCTGTCTGCCCTCTGCTTGGCAGGGAAGCCTGGGAAAGGTGCTGGCTCGGGTGGGTGCCTGGCCATGCCACTAACTGGGCGAGTGAATGGGCCCTCGCTGGGCCTCAATTTCCTTCCTTGTGAGGGAGGGAATGGCACCACCTGGGGACTCAGGACACACAGGTTCCCAGACCCCTCTGAGCCTTCCATCTAGGGGGCCTGGGAGCTGCTTTCCAACACTGCCAGGTGATCCTCGCCTCTGCCAGGAGTGGGGTCCCTGGGCTGGAGTGGGAGGTGTGGACAGCACCTGGGGCTTGGCTGTGGCGTTCAGAAGATGCTCCAAGATGCTGGCAGGGGAACAGTGAAGAGAGGCTGTGTGGCTCTTTAGGAATTCCGCCTCTCGTGCCTGTAGGACTATTAAGGGAAAAGCCCCGAGGTCACACTTGGCCTCATACAAAGGGACTGCCATAGGTTCTGCCAATCTGAACACACTGATGGAGGTCGTGACCGGAGCCAAGCACCAGAGCTGTCCCTGAGCTGGTTGGAGTCATCCTGTTTACAGTGTGTGTGAGTGTATGCATGTTTGTGTGCGCGCGTGCATGTGTGTAGTGGGGCTGAGGTTCCAGGTGGTGGCTTGCTAGGATTAACCAGATAATGAAGGATGGCTGAGGGCTGATAAGACTCAGCAGCTGGTTGTCCAGCTTCCTCTGTGGCCGTGGCATAGGGTGCAAGCAGTACGGGATCTGAGTGGCTCTCAGAAAAATCTAGACGGCCCCAGGAAGTCCAAGCAATGAGGGGGAAGCAGGAATGTCTCTGGTGGCGGGAGGTGGTGGAGGAGTCTTAACCCTTTCCCACGGGCACAGGGCTCAGGGCACAGGGCACAGGGCACAGACCAGCCAGGACCCCATCTCTCCCCCCCCCTTCACCAGCTCTCCCTCCCCCAGTACCATCATGCCCACTCCAGGCACCCACCCCGCAGGGGGAGCTGTGACCTGGGAACCAGGAGGATTGGTGTTCCGCCAGCTGTGTGTCCCTCGGACCACAGCCTCAGCCTAGAGTGCTGTGCTCTTGCAATCTGTCCCAACTGTTGCCTCTGGCATGGCAACCAGACCCATGTCCCCTGTCCTGGCCTCAGCCAGGCTGGACAAGGAAGAGAAATGGATGTAAACCCAAAGAGACCATCTGGAGGGAGCTGCAGCCCTCTGCCCCCTGGTCCTCATCCTCCCCGATGACGTTCTTAGCTGTCTGAGCCCTGCATCTGTTAAGTAAAACTAATTGGACCTTTAAAATGTGTTACCTTCCAGCGGGTGGATAAAAGCTGTGGTACATCTACACAATGGAATATTACTCAGTCATAAAAAAGAATGAAATCTTAGCACTTGCAACAGCATGAATGGCCTTAGAGGCTTAGAGGATATTATATTCAATAAAATAAGCTGGCACAGAAAGACAAATACCATGATTTCACTTATATGTGGAATCTAAAGAATAATACAAATAGAGCACGAACGCGGAGCCCCAGCCATCTTGCAGTGGGAAGTGGATGTCTGTGGATGTCTGCGGCCGGCGGCTGGGCACCCATTGAGCAGCCAGGGACCCGGGGACCCAGAACTCTGCTCTCCAATCGGCGCAGACACGCGGTGGAATCAGAGATCCACAGAGCACACGGAAAGGTCAGATTGCGCCTGACTTAAGGGGGAGGTGGATGTCTGCCGAGGTCTGAAAGCTGCGGCTGACGGAGGCACCCACAGAGCAGCCAGGACCCAGAGCGCAGCTTCCCAGGCGGCACAGACGCGCAGGCGGAGGATTCAGAGATCCACACGGCACGCGGAAGGGTCAGATTTCGCCTGGGCCAGGGTGCGGTCTCCCACCCCCACAAGGCAGAGACGCGCACACTGTGGGAGCCGGGCTGCGGGAAAGCTGCCTCTGGAGAGGTCCGCAGAGGTGGTCAGGGCGTGATCCCTGAGTGTGAAGGCAGACCCTCTGGGCTGTTGACAGAGGGGAGCTCTGGAAAACGACACTTTTTTTTTTTTCTGGGGCAGAGGGACAGCCTGGGAGTTATCACAGTGTCCCGGCTGCAAAACCCCCACAAACTGGCTTTGAGAACCACAGAGTAGCAGGATCTGAGCACAGCCTAGAGAGGTCCTGTGCTTTGTCTCAGAGATCAATTCCAAAACACTGCCACCCAGTGGATGACACACAAATTGACTCTCACATAACCACAAAAGAATAAAGAGATTAAAACACCAAGAGGGGAACACAGGGAACTGCAATACCTCCCCTACTGGGAAACAGGAGTGCCAAGCAGAATAATAGTGGAAGTGAAGGACCATTCTATTTTTCTTCTTTTTTTTTATTTTTCCTTTTTTCTTTTTTTTAATTTTTAATTTTTCATTTTCACATATTTTAATTAAAAGAATATTTTTTTCTTTCTGCCTCAATTGATTTTACCTTTATAATTATTACATTTTTGTTTTAAACTAGTATTATTAATTACCACTAGTACTTTACCGTTTTTGGAAAAAAAAAAGTGTCATTTTGTTTTCTCTTTATTTTATTTCGGGATTAGAGTTCTACATTCTATTTTCATCTTTCCTTTAGCATAATTTTACTCCAACTCAACTCTACCTTTATGTCAACACTTTCCTCCTAACTTTCCCCATTTTGTTGTCTTGTTTCTCTTTCCCTTTTCCAACGTTAGATTCTCCCTATTTTTCTCTTTACCTGGTTAAAATTTCACGCCATTTATATATCTAATTTCAAATCCCCTACTACAAGTCCACACAAACCTCTCTCCTCTTGTCTTCACTAGCCAAAAAGTTGTTTTTTCTCTATGTCCTTTTGATGCTATTTGCCTGAAAAGTGATTATATCGATTTTTTGAAATTTTTTTGTGAGATTGTTTTAGTTTATTCTATTTGTTTTATTTTGCTTTTAGCTTGCTCTGTTTTCTACCTCTCTTTTCCCTCACCTCCCTCGATACCAGTTGCTATTTGCAATTTGCCTTAATCTCTAGGTACTGGTTGCTGGCCTTTATTGGGATTAGTGACTGTTCTATTGGAGTTGTCTCCTGACATTTATATTTTGTTCCTCTTTTCTCTCTTATACACTTTCTTTTCTCTCTGACTTTTTCCTCTTCCTCTTTCCTTCTCCTTTTTCTCCTTTTTATTTTCTTATTTTATTTTATTGTTCATTTATTTATCTTTTTTTTCTCACTCTCCCAATTTGATTTTGGCACTTCTTTCTTTTCTTTTTTCCTCATTTTCCTCTTCTTCTTTCTCTATTTACCCCTAATTTGTCCTTCATTGGTGGTCACCTTATTTGTGATTATTAACATCTTGAATACATTTCTACTCAGTGCCTTGTGTGCTGTACCTGGTCATGTTGTAGTTTGTGCCTTTCAATCAACATAGGAAAGAGAACTACATAACCAGACACCCAGAGAAGAAAGACCATGGGCAGAAAAAGAAACAGCCCACATAAGACAGAAAGCCAGGTTTCACCAGGAAAGGAAGTAAATGAAATAGAACCACAAATAAGCCTACCAGAGAAAGAGTTCAGAGAAACTATCATAATGTGGTTGAAAAGAATGGAAGACAAATTTGACAATATGAGTAAGAGCCAAGAGGAAATGAAGAAGAACCTAGACGAGGTGAAGAAGCAGCAAGAAGAAATGCAGAAGAACCTAGAGGAGGTGCAGAATAAATAAGAAGAAATGAAAAATGACATCACTGCTATAAAGAACTCAATAGAAAGCATCAAAAGTAGACTAGAAGAAGCAGAGGACCGCATCAGTGAGCTAGAAGACACGGTAGGAAAAAATACCCAAGTACAGCAGCTTCTAGAAAAAAAAGTTAAAAAACAAGAGGAGAGTCTAAGGGAACTTTGGGATAACATGAAACAAAATAACATCCGCATAATTGGGGTTCCAGAAAGAGTGGAAACTGAACAAGGATTAGAGAACGTGTTTGAAGAAATAATGACAGAAAATTTCCCTAATATAGAAAAGAAAAAACCCACACAAATCCAAGAAGCTCACAGAGTCCCAAGCAAAATGAACCCCAACAAACCGACACCGAGGCACATTATAATTAAACTGGCAAACACCGACGACAAAATAAGAATCTTAAAAGCAGCCAGAGAGAAACAGAAAGTTACCTACAAAGGAACCCCCATAAGACTAGCTACTGACTTCTCAACAGAAACTCGTCACGCCAGAAGGGAATGGAATGAAATATACAAAGTCATGCAAAGGAAGGGTCTGAATCCAAGAATACTGTACCCTGCAAGACTCTCAATCAAAATTGAAGGTGAAATCAAAAGCTTCACAGACAAAAAAGGACTAAGGGAATATATTACCACCAAACCAGCAATGCAAGAAATGTTAAAAGGTCTGCTGTAATAAAAAGAAAGAGGAAGCGAAGAAGGAACTCAGGGGTAAGGACTAAAAATGGCAACAGATAAGTACTTATCAATAATAACTTTAAATGTAAACGGATTAAATGCTCCAATCAAAAGACATAGGGTAACCGATTGGATAAGAAAACATGATCCATATATCTGCTGTCTGCAAGAAACCCACCTTAGGAAAAGATATGCACACAGATTGAGGGTGAAGGGATGGAACATGGTATTTCAGGCAAATGGAAATGAAAAAAAAGCTGGGGTTGCAATACTTATATCTGACAAATTAGATCTCAAAGTGAAGGACATAACAAGAGATAAAGAAGGCCACTTCATAATACTAAAGGGAACAATCCAACAAGAAGAAATAACTCTGGTAAACATATATGCACCCAATATAGGAGCACCTAAATACATAAAAAAACTCTTGGAGGATATTAAGGGAAAGATTGACAGCAATACAATCATAGTAGGAGACTTTAATACCCCACTGTCACCATTGGACAAATCCTCTAAACAAAAAATCAGGAAAGAAACATCAATCCTAAATGACTCACTAGACCAGATGGAATTAATTGACATCTTCAGAACATTTCACCCCAAAGCCACAGAATATACATTCTTATCCAGTGCACATGGGTCATTTTCAAAGATAGATCATATGTTGGGTCATAAGAAAAGTCTCTTCAAATTCAAGAAGATAGAAATCATATCAAGCATTTTCTCAGACCACAGTGGCATAAAACTGGAAATCAACTATAATAAAAACAATAGAAAGAAATCAAACACATGGAGACTAAACAGCATGATATTAAACAACGACTGGGTAACCAGAGAGATCAAGGAAGAAATCAAAAACATCATGGCAACAAATGACAATGACAACACAACAATACAAAATTTATGGGACACAGTGAAAGCAGTCTTGAGAGGGAAGTTCATAGCCCTACAAGCCTACTGCAAAAAACAGGAAACAATGGTAATAAATTACCTAAACCTACAACTCAAAGAGCTAGAATGAGAGCAACAAGAAAAGCCCAGTGTACTCAGAAGGAAGGAAATAGCGAAGATCAGAGCGGAGATAAACAACCTGGAGACCAAAGAAACAATTCAAAAGATCAACAAAACAAAGAGCTGGTTCTTTGAAAGGATAAACAAGATTGATGGACCCCTAGCCAGGCTCACCAAGAAGCAAAGAGAGAAGACCCAAATAAACAAAATCAGAAATGAAAGAGGAGAAATAACAACAGACCCTGTGGAAATACAAAGGATTGTTAAAAAAATATTATGAACAACTCTATTCCAACAAATTGGACAACCTGCAAGAAATGGACATTTTCCTAGAAAAATATAACCTCCCAAAACTCAATGAGGAGGAAGCCAAATATCTCAATAGTCCAATAACTATGGAAGAAATTGAAGCAGTAATCAAAAAGCTTCCAGCAAATAAAAGCCCGGGTCCAGATGGCTACACAGGAGAGTTTTACCAAACATTCAAAGAAGAATTAAAACCTATCCTCCTCAGACTATTCAAAAACATTCAAGAAGAAGGAATATTACCAAACACCTTCTATGAAGCCAGCATCACCCTAATACCAAAACCAGATAAAGAGAACACAATGAAAGAGAATTATAGGCCAATATCTCTCATGAACATAGATGCCAAAATCCTCAACAAAATTCTAGCAAACCGATCCAGCAGTACATCAGAAAGATCATACACCATGACCAAGCAGGATTCATCCCAGGAATGCAGGGATGGTTCAATATCTGCAAATCAATAAATGTGATACATCACATAAACAAATTGAGAGATAAAAATCACATAGTCATATCAATTGATGCAGAAAAAGCATTTGACAAAATCCAACATCCTTTCTTGATAAAAACTCTCAGCAAAGTGGGAATAGAAGGATCATACGTCAACATCATAAAAGCCATATGTGATAAACCACAGCTAACATCATACTCAATGGGCAAAAACTAAAACCATTTCCCCTAAGAACAGGAACAAGACAGGGATGCCCACTCTCACCTCTCCTGTTCGACACAGTACTGGAAGTATTAGCCATTGCAATTAGACAAGAAGAAGAAATAAAAGGCATCCAAATTGGAAAAGAAGAAGTAAAGCTGTCCTTATTTGCAGATGACATGATATTGTACATAAAAAACCCAAAGGACTCCATTCCAAAACTAATTGACTTAATTAATGAATTCGGCAATGTAGCAGGATACAAAATTAATGCTAAGAAGTCTGTGGCATTTCTATACACTAACAGTGAAATTATAGAAAGAGAAACTAAAAAAGCAATCCCATTTACCATCGCACCAAAAAAATTAAGATACCTAGGAATAAACCTAACTAAAGAGGTAAAAGACCTTTATGCAGAAAACTACAGGACACTGAATAAAGAGATAGAGGAAGATGTTAACAGATGGAAGAGCATACCATGCTCATGGACTGGGAGAATCAACATCATTAAAATGTCCATACTACCCAAAGCAATCTACAGATTCAACGCACTACCCATTAAAATACCAACGACATATTTCACAGAGCTACAAAGAATTCTTCATAGATTCATCTGGAACAACAAAAGACCACGGATAGCTACAGCAATTCTGAGAAAAAAGAATAAAGTAGGTGGGATCTCAATACCAGACTTCAAGCTATACTACAAAGCAACTGTTCTCAAAACAGCCTGGTACTGGCACAAGAACAGACATATAGATCAATGGAATAGAATAGAGAACCCAGATATCCACCCAAACCACTATGCTCAATTAATATTTGACAAAGGAGGCATGAACATTCAATGGAGCCAAGATAGCCTCTTCAATAAATGGTGTTGGGAAAATTGGACAGATACATGCAAAAAATTGAAACTGGACCACCAACTTACACCAAATACAAAAATAAACTCAAAATGGATACAGGACTTAAACATTAGAAGAGAAACCATAAAAATACTAGAGGAATACACAGGCAGCACAATCTCAGATATATGCCGAAAGAACTTCTTCACTGATACTGCTCCAAAGGCAATGGAAGCTAAAGAAAAAATAAACAAATGGGACTACATCAAAATAAAAAGCTTTTGCACAGCAAAAGAAACCATCAACAAAACAACAAGAAAGATCAATGCATGGGAGAACATATTTGCAAATGCTATCACTGATAAAGGTTTAATCTCCAAAATCTACAGCCAACTTATACAACTTAATAAAAGGAAGATGAAGGATCCGATAAAAAAATGGGCAACAGACCTAAATAGAACCTTTTCAAAAGACGACAGAGGAAGGCCAAGAGACACATGAAAACATGTTCAAAGTCATTAATCATCCGAGAGATGCAAATCAAAACGACAATGCGATACCATCTTACACCTGTCAGAATAGCAATCATCAACAAATCAACAAACGACAAGTGTTGGCGAGGATGCGGAGAAAAAGGAACCCTTGTGCACTGTTGGTGGGAATGCAGACTGGTGCAGCCACTGTGGAGAACAGTATGGAGTTTCCTCAAAAAACTAAAAATGGATCTCCCATTTGACCCTGTAATCCCACTCTTAGGAATTTATCCTAAGAAATTACAAACGCCAATCAGAAAGGATTTATGCACCCCTATGTTCATAGCAGCACAATTTACAATAGCCACAATTTGGAAACAGCCTAGGTGCCCGTCAGCAGATGAGTGGATCAGAAAACTGTGGTACATCTACATAATGGAATTCTATGCTGCCATTAAAAAGAAGGAATTCTTACCATTTGCAGCAACCTGGTTGGAACTGGAGAGCCTTATGCTTAGTGAAATAAGCCAGTCAATGAAGGAGAAGCATCACATGATCGCACTCATTGGGGGATAATAAAGAACATTATAAACTGATGAACAAAAGGATAAATACAGAGATAGTAAAGCTTCAAACAGACTGTGAAATTACAGCAGGAAGATTAAAGTTAGGTGACGTAGATAAGAGATCAATCAAAGGACTTGTATGCATGCATATAAGCATAACCAATGAACATAGACACTAGGGGGCTGGGGTATGCCTGGGAGGGAGGGGGGCAATGGGGAGATATGTATAAAAAATTAATAAAAAATTAAAAAGAAAAGAATAATACAAATAAACAAACAAAACAGATACATACTCATAGATACAGAGGGATGGGAGATGAGGGACTGGGGGAAAATGGATTGAGAAGTACAGGTTGTAGTTACAAGTCATGGGATGCAAGACACAGACACGGAAAATAGTAACATTGTACTGACTCTGTATGGTACCAGGCGGGTACAGGACATATTGGGGGACCACTTTAAAGTATATGATTATCTAACCACTATGCTGTACACCAATAATATTGAATGTAAGCTGTAATTAAAAACATGAAAAAATTATTGTCCTTCAGAGTTTCCAAGTATTTTCTTAACCTTGTGTGGTTTTAATAGTCACACACAGCATCCCTGGGGTCAGGCAGTCCATACAGAGAGCACGGGCCACTGCCCACACTACTGAGACCTGTGGTCCCACCAATGGGTGAATTGTGTGGCATGTGAATTAGATCTCAGCAAACCTGTTATCCTATAATAGTAAGAGAGAACCCTGAACTGTAATTGGAGATGTAGGTGCTACTCTGCACATCCTCAGTTTGCTCAGAGTCGCTGGGCAAGACACCTACTTCTCCTCTGAGACAGGGAGAGACTGATGCCTGCCTTCGAGGCCCACTGGGGGAATCAGGAGTTGGCAAGAATGTTGGCCAGGGTAACAGGAGCAGAGGCATGGACACAGGCAAGGTTTGCTGTGAAGATGCCACTGCTTGGGGAAGCTCAGTGTTCTTGAGCCACAGGCGCCAAGTCCTGCAGGACGTTAAGTTGCAGGGAGCCTCGGAGATCCATCAGGGAAACTGGGAGATCCATCAGGGAACCTGAGAGATCTATCAGGGAGCCTTGACGATCCATCAGGTAGCCTCAGAGATCCATCAGGGAGCCTTGGAGATCCATCAGGAATGCAGCGGGGATGGTCCTGCTTCTGCCCAGGTCCATGCACCCCCATCCCATCCACAACCTTTACCTGTGGCCTAGAGGGCACTGAGACACTGGAGGGACAGCTGGAGGAGTGGCAACGCTTTACTCAGGTACCTGGTGGGGCCCTGGATGGCGCTTCTACACATCCCTACCCTGGGACGCAAAATATGGCATCAGATGCAGCAACTTTCTCAACATGGAGAACCCTCCTCCCACGCTGCCTTCCCAGCCCCAACGCCGGGGTCCACGTGTTGGGGCAGCTGCCAGTCAATGCTCCTTTCCAGCTGGCACAGGGCATGGCTTTGGCACACATTCAGGCCTGCAGTCCCAGCTGCCCTCCGCATGCAGGGGCCCCACACCCGTAGGCTGGGACTGCGGCCTGAGTCACAGGCCTTGGTGGGCCCAGGGCAGGATGTGGGTAGGTACAAGCAGAAAGGGCCGGCTATAGCAAGGCTTTGAGTTCTGGGGCAAGCGGACATAGTGATGATAATAATCCTACTGCAAATAAAACCAACCAGGCCTCCTACTTAGAAAAAAGCAGGAGGCACACTGGACAGGTATAGATGAGGAAAGTGAGGCTCAAGAGGTTACTAACTGCCCAAGCTCACACCGCTGGTAAACAGTAGAGGCAGAATTTTAAGCTAAATCTGTCCAATGCACAAGTGGTGGAAAAATCTAGTCCACACTCCAGCCCTTTCGACCTCTGCGGGGCCAGAAAGTCCAGGGCCGCCTGGGCATCCTGCAAATCACTGCTCTGAAGGGGGTAACCTTAGCAACTGCCCAGTCCTGTGGAGGTGGGTCCAGTCCCAACCACAGTTGTTAGGTGCCAAAGAGCATTGTGTTTAACACAGCATGGAGAATCTGGGGGAAGGGGCCGAGTTGGAAGAGGTTAGGCTGAAAGGAACACCTGGGTTCAGGAGGAGCCTGGTTGTGGCACTGCCCTGGGCTCCACGTGTCCCTGCTGTGGAGACCTGTGCCTTCTCTCAAGCCTCCATGAGGACTCGTCTTAGAAGCTACAGGAGCAAAGCCTTGTAGAGCCCATGCACAGATGGGACTTGGCCCTAAAGAGGAGGCTGCAGCAGGGACCAACAATTCATGGAGACTTCAGAGAGTCCAGAGAGGATCTCAGTTAACATGCAAATACTGTAAACATTCAAACTCGCTCAGCAAGCGGCAGCCCAGCGGTGAGAGGGATCGGGGCACCATGCCCAGCATTGGCATTGTGCGTGCCCTGGGTATGTGGCCAGTATGGGATTCTATGAGGCAGCCCAGGCACATGGAATGCCCACGTGAGAGGGGATGGTGTCCTCGAGTGAGCCGCATCTAGAAGCAATTTTGTGGCTTTACTTTGAGAAAGACCCCCTACCCCCAAGCATCATCCCATCTCACTATATACACATTCATATATACAGGTTTTATATACAATATAGAAAACTCCATCCCTAGGAGCGAGGGGCTGTATTTCTATTCTAGGCAGATTATGCAGAAGAGGTAATGTGTTCTGTGACTGGTCACTCCCTGGCTGTGCCATCTTGGGCACAATTCTGCGCTTTTCCGGGGGTGAGGGTGTTAGTGACACTCTCCTCCTGAGACCTGGGATCCAGGCTTGCAATCCGCCTCCTCAGGGCTGAGGATCCCAGGACTTGACCCAAATGGCAGGGGGACACCACAGGGCCGGAAGCAGAGAGAGGCGCTCAGAGGCCCACAGGCCAGGCCACAGCCTCAAGGAGCAGCAGGGGCGGCGGGTGGGGCCACGGAAGGCCCTGCCTGGGCCTCCCTCCCGGGGAGGAGAAAAAGGAGAGCCTGGCAGGTGCACACCAACAGTGCATGCGGCTGCTGGCTGGGCATCGCATTCCTTCTATTGGCGGCAACGTTGGTGATTGTCTAATTATGGCTCATTACAAACATCAAGCTCCATTTTGCAAGGTTGTAACTACAGGGGAAGGATACAATTATTATAATGAAGCCTCCCCAGCCCAGACTCACTCCCCTCCAATCAGCCCCAAAATGCCACTGCTCAAATCCTTGTTCTTGCCTGCTACCTGGGCTCCTTCCCTGCCCCCCTCCTCATGGCCACGGTGATAGGGGTGCTCAGGGCACGGTCCTCTCTGTGGCTTTTTCCCATCAAAGGAGCCTTTCTCCTTTTTCTTTTCCCTGCTAATGAGCACTTTTCCCTGGTGCTGCGTGGCGGAAGGAAGAGCTGAGGATGCCAGAGGGGGGTCGGTGGCTTTGTGGAGCCTGGTGATGCAAAAGAGGGACAGGACGTGGGCCAGCGAGGGGTGCCCTCCAGTAAGGCAGGGGACTCCTTAAAGGCAGGTGCTGGTCCACAAACAGCCCTGGGAGTGGGCAGACCGAGTGGCCTTTATGTGGCTGTCTCTGGCCTGTCTCATAACTCTTCCCACCCCCGAAGCTGTTATGGGGAGCTGGCCTCCCTCCTCTATCAGGGCCAAGGCTGGTCTGGAACCAGGAACAGAAAGAGGGGGTATTTCAGTCTCCCTTCTTTGGGTCCACCTGTTTCTAGGAATAAGGTGCCACACTTTAAGAAGGATGGCCCAGTCCGGCCCCTGTGGTTCAGTGGCTGAGCATCCACCTATGAACCAGGAGGTCACGGTCTGATTCCCAGTCAGGACACACACCCAATAGGGGGTGTGCAGGAGGCAGCCGATCCATGATTCTCTCTCATCATTGATGTTTCTCTCTCCCTCTTCCTTCCTCTCTGAAATCAATAAAAATGTAGTTTTTAAAAAAGGAAGCCACAAACCCGAGCACCTGGAGAAGGGAGGCAGGAAGAGAGAAGTCTGGACAAACTCTTCCTATCATAGGCATGGCAGCTTCAGTTCGGAAAAGAGACATGAAGGGAACGTAACAGCCGGCATCAAACTCTGGGGGGCTGGCATGTGGGAGCCGGGAGAGGCCCTGTGCCCAGGGTAGAAGGGTCGGCAGCCCAGCCACCCATGGCCTTGCCCCTCACAGAGCAGTGAGCTCATGGATGACCCTTTGCCCAGGAGGCCTCTCTGAGGGCTCCTCCCCTGAGACTCTCTGTATCAATGACTCTAGACAACAGCCCTGGCACCATACCTTGTGCACAGTAGATGCTCAACCAGTGTTTCTAGATTGCCTGAAGGGTACTATTAAAGTGACAGGAACCGGCTTTCCAGGAGGCGGTAGACGAACCCTCTTTCTAACTGTAGGTAACACGCAGCTACCCATGGGTTCGAAGCATTCACACACACAAAAGTTATCACGTGCTGGTTAAGGTCCAATTCTCTTGCCCCACCCACAATTTGGATTCAGTAGGTGGGGAATGGGGACAAGAAATCTGCATCTTAAACGCAGCTCCAGAGGCTCCTCAGCCTGACTGGCCAGACCAGCCTGAGAAACATGGACCTGTAGCACAAGGCCAGGGCTCTTCTGGCTCCCCGACATCGTCCCATCCGCAGTGTCATTGCTTGTGATTTCCCACACCCCGTGGCCCCGAGATGGAGGAGACCACTCTCTCATCTGGCTGAACCCCAGGAAGCCACAGCCCAGAGCAGCTGGAGCAAGAAGAGGACATCTTTCACCTGAGACCCATTCCCAAACAGCACATTGACTCCACCGGAGAGCGGGCTTCCTATGCTCTTGCCACGCCATAGACTCAGCTCCGAGAGCACCCTGGCTTCTGGCGCTCCCCACCTTGTCCTGACCTTCCCAGTGCAGTAGCTTCCCTCAGGCACAGGCTTGAGCACCTGCCTCCGCCACCCTCTGGGCTCTGCTTCTGGCCCACTGCCCTTGGCTTTCCACCTTGCTGCCAGGACCCCATGCCCAGGGGCCATCCCCCATCACTGCCTTTGCCTTTTGTTCTGATTCTGCAAGAACCCAGCCAGCCTCCCGGGACCTCTCCTATGGCGGGATTTTTCCCATTTCCTTCTCCAGGGGCTCTCTCTTCCTGCCCAGGCCCTTCTGCTCCTTCCCACTCCCTCTCAGAATGAACACAAGCCAGACCCTTCCAGAAGGTTCTCTCTTTCAGCCCCTAAGGGCCAGCCTGGCCTGTTTGCCCCCCCTCCCCACCTTCTCTACAGGGACGGATTTGTGTGATTTCAACAGTTTCCCCTTCCCTGGCGCAGCCTGCTTTCCTCAGGCCCTGGTGGAAGGGTCTGTATGGGCTGGAAAAAGAGTGGCTGGGGAAGAAGCTAAGAGAAAAGAAGAACATCCCTCCTGGCAAAACCCAGAGCACCGTTTTCTCAACATCGTTCCGCTGCATTATTTACTGCACAGATGAAGGATGAAACATTTATTCCTCCCCTGCTCATCCAGAGCACAGGTGTTTTCACAGAGCTCTAACAGAGCGGTGGCCTAGGTATGAACACCATGTGATGCTCAACAGTGCACCCTGGGAAATGCTGTGCTCCCTGCAGCGGGAGGCTAGGGGGTTGGGTGGGGGACAGGCAGAGGGAGTAGCTCCAGGATGTAGGAGAGTGGCGGGAGGGAGAGCCTACCACAGCCCAGCCGCAGCCCCTGCATGGAGAGGAAAGGCAGGTTCCCTGCCAACAGCTAAGGGGGCTGCAAGCTAAGGCCTGAGGAGAACCCGGGACCTGAGTCTACCTGGAGCTGTGGTAGGGACACTCAGGAACTGCTGTGACAGGCGTCAGGCACAGGTATTTTAATGTATCCAACAACTTATGCAAGTGCCTAATGAATAACTTGCGGTGTGATAGGAAGGGTATGGGCTTTAGATTCAGACACATTTATGTTCCATGTCCCTGTGAGACCTCCCTGTTGTGACTCGGGGCTGGTGACATCATCTCTCTGGGGTTCTGTTTCCCTTTCAGCAGAAACAGGTACTCCATCCCCACCCTGGATTGCTAGTTTGAAGCCTTAAGGAATGGTATAAAACGTGCCTCGCACTTTCAGAGACCTGCACCTCTGTTACACAGAAGTACGGCGCCCACAGCAGACTGCTCAGGGACATCACCAGGGGACAGCAGGTGCCTGTGGGCGGCCGCGCACTGTGCGTCCTCCCAGGTGTCGCAGACTCTCTCCAGGCCTGGCCCGAGTGCATGCTGGGAACACAGTGAGGTAGGGAGGCCCCACAGGTGTGCAGGCCTCAGCTCTCTGAGAGTGGGTCTGTGGGCCAGCAGCCGTGGGGGAGTCCCTCAGACCCATTCATCCTGCTTCACCTGAGCTGAGCCAGCAGCTGCCATGCCCCTTGCTGGCTGCAGGTCTGCTGGGTGCAAGGTCTGTGGGCCGCTGCTGCGGGGCTCTGACCTGGGAGTCCAAGGCTGCACCCCTTCTGCCTTTGCTATCACCAGGCTCAATACAGGGGGCCGATGCCTCCCGCCCAGTGGTTCCAGCCCTTCCTTCTGCCCCTCCTGCCTCCAAACACATTGGGATCGGCTTTGTTTTTCTAACCCTTTCCTGGAGTAGAAGGGAGATTGGGATGCAACGCCATCTCAATCACTAGGAGTCTGACATTGGAACAAATATGAGATAACCAAACACCAGTTGCCTTTATGTGCTGATAGGATCTCATTTATTCCTATAACAAGCGTGGAGGTACTTATTACTACGTGTCTTTTCTTTCTTTCTTATATTCATTCCTTTCAAAGTATTTTTAATTGTCTATTACCTGCCAGGTGTGGCAGAAGGACACAGAGCTGTCCCCAGAGGAGCTTATGACCCAGGTGAGGAAACCGGCCCAGGATGCTGACTAAAGACAGGGCATCTGCCCTCGGGGGATGCCACACCTCTCTGCAGGGGCTTTTAGTTGCAGATCTCAGGAATGGAGCAGCTCTCCCCCCCGCTGCCCTCACCCCCAATCCCAGCGGCTGGCCCTCTCAGGGGCTGCTGTGAGCTCTGCAGGAACTGGCTGACAGAGGGTGTCAGGCGAGTACAGCACCTTGTAACCTATAGCGCACCACACGCCATTGATAGCTCCTGCCTCACGGTGCACCCAGGCCAGCCCCTGAACAATGCTGGACCCCAGGCAGAGCACTAGCCTCCCTCCAAGGCTCCTACCCTGACTTCCATTTGACGCAGGGCCACCTGGTCTTACACCAGCCCCTTCTGTGGCTCAATGCCACCTCCTTCCCAGGTCCTAGCCGCTTTCGAGCATGGGGAGTGGAGAGGAGAGGCATGCAGCTCGAACAATAGCCCATTTGCCTACACCCCGATGCTGGAGTTAATAAAGAGAAATGAGCCCATTCAGGCTAGCTCTGAAATTACAGTCTCTGTTTCGCTGGGGCGCCAGGAGACGGGGCTTTGGCACGGAGCTCCGAGGGAGGCTGGTGGGGGTGGGAAGGAGGACTGGGTAAGCCTGGCACTTGGATTGGTTTTCTTCCTTCTTTTTCAGCTGCCCCTCCTGGCTAGGTCCCCTCCTGTGCATCTATTTGTTTATTACCATTGATTTCCAGAGGCCTCATGCCCCCAGGGTCTCTTGCTGCAGGTGAACCAAATGTAAATCTGACAATTATAGTCAAAGCAGCAGGGAACTCCCCATAAAAGGAGAAAGTCCAGGGCTCCCCACTGGGGGTGCAGACCTCAAAGACAAGCGCTCCCTGGAGGCAGCTTCAATGGCCAGATCCCAGGCCAGGTGGGCACCAGGGTGGGCAGACAGTGGGGCAGGGTCCTCAGCTGCCTGAAAGCCCTGCCTCAGGCCTGGCTGTAGCATCCTAAGACCCCGGAGGTCTGTGAGGTCTCATCCGTATGAGAGATGGGGGCAGGGCTGGGCTGGCATGGCTCCCTTGTTCTGTCAACAATGATGTAAAGGGCAGTTCTAGTGTCCGGCACTGCTGTGGACCCTGGAGAGCACCTGTGCCCACTAAGGATGGATCGACCTGGTCCCAGTGCGAAGGTGGCGGTAGCAAAGGAGGGAGGGTTAGGGCAGAACCAGGGAGGGAGGGAGATGGATAACAGCGGTCGAGGTCACTGGAAAGTCAGGGGACAGCATTTCTTGAGGGGAAGATGTGTACCCTGGGCCTGAAGGATGAGAAGAAGCCAGGGTGAGGAACAGTTTTCCAGGCAAAGGGATCAGGGCCTGCAAAGGCTGGGGGAGGGGTGTTTGTCTGAGTAACTCAGATCAGTGTGGCTTTAGTTCAGTGAGCCACAGAGGAGGTGGCAGGAAAGGGGGTCAGAGAGTGGGAAGAGCAGGACCGTGGAGCCTTAGGGCCCGTGACTGGATGGAACAGCGGGGTCAAGCTCGGCCTGGTGGCCGGGCCACGCCTGTGGTGCTTGACCCGCTTTAAGGAGGGCACCAGGGGCCTTGCCTGCCATTGGGAAAGAAAACAAACCCTTTAGGACAGTAGTCCTGAGGCCCGTTGCATAGTCTTAATTATGCAACCTGCGCCTCACCTATGTTCCAATACTAGAAACCAGCAGCCATTCCAGAGGCCTGTTCTTCTTGATTTCAGAACTACGGAGGTTTGGGCAGAGGCGCTGGGAGGAAGGCACAGCTGCCCTCTCGTGCCCTTTTGCTGGTGGATATGACATAAGCGCGCCTTCCCAGACAGCCAATAACTTGACAGAGGGGAGGAGCGAAGGAATGGCGAGGAAGTCAGAGTCTCCTTTCTCCACACTCATCTCCATGAGGGTGCTAAGAGCAGGCTGCTCCTGGAAAGGAGTGACCACGGAAACCTCCAGGCAAATTCCCGTGGCCTGTGCTTGGCACAAGATGTACTTAACGCTGGCGCTTCAGAGCACCAACCCACCCACATCTTCCCAGGGGCAGCAGGGCACCCGAACCAAAGGCAGCAGGGTTTCATATGCAAATCCCATCCCAGACTGGCCCCTCTGGGGCAGAATCCAGAAGTGAGGATGTGATCCACAGAGTGGCTCCTGGGGGCACTGAGGGGAAAAGAGTTATCCCAGGGCCTTCAATTTAGGGGCCAACTCTCTCACTCCACGCCGGCTGCCAGGAGGTCATGTGGAGTCTGTGTGCACCTGCTCGGGCACCTGCTAAGCCCGATGCACATGTTAAGCATCTTACAACAGCATCCCTGGGATGCAAGACATACTAGTAAATACTTAAATAAAAAGCCACTTACCATGACCCAAAGGCCTTTTAACAGAGGCCGAGTGCCTGTCAGGATCAGCCAGTTACCAAAGGATTTGTCCAGATGCAGCCCAACTGTCTCAGAGCCATGTCAGGGGGATCAATAAGTAGTTAGTCAATGGACTGATTGATCATTATGGCTAGTAATTACATTTTGAGAAACAACAAATTCTATTACACCAAAGTCAGTCAAAAGTGATGCTTAAATTCTGGGCCATAAAAGGGAATTAGGAGGGCTGCCTGTGGCCACAGTGTTAGAAAGTGGGGGTGAAGGAGGGGGCAAGGGCTTGGGGGGTATCACAGCGCGGCAGGGCTTCACAAGCAGAAGGAAATGTGGCGCCATCTATCTGCCTCCCTCACATTGGAGGTGGGGACAGGGCTCCAGGGGTTTCGGGACTGGACCAGGAGACTTAGAGGGCAGGTCATTGCAGGACCCGGCCTCTGCCTTCGGTCCCAGGGCCCTTTAAGAGAAGATGTAGGGAGTCCCTGTTTTGGGGGGATGGCTGCAACATCACTGATGCCTGCTGGTAGCTTTCCCTTTTTTCTCACTAGATTTCCTCCTCACCCACACACATGGCTCATCTGTTAACACGGGGGTTCACGGAGACCTCTTTTTCTGGCAAAGTTAGGAGGAAACTGCTCTGCCGATGAGGATTTGCCATCATTCAGGAAATCCAATGGGAGTAGTTGCCTGGCATGGATGCTGCATCCCCATCCTCACCCCTTGGGCGCTGCACGGGCAGCCCTCATATGGAGCTGATGGGAGGGCAGAAGGATGGCAGGGGGAAGTGGTGTATTGGCTGAGCTGATGTGATCAGCAAGCATAAGGGCAGCATCCCTGCCAAGTGGGGAGCCTTTCTGCCCGGAGAGGTGGGGACAGAGCCAAGCATTGTTGCTTACCTGCCCCCCTGGAGGTGGGAGGCAGAGGGAACACCTGGGTGGGCTGCATGTTTCTGTACTTGTTCCTGAAATTACGAGAAATTCCTTCAGGCTGCCTGCATACCTGCCTGGCTCTGGCCTCTATCTAGGCTGCTGTCTGTCTGGGGCATCGTCATCGTCTGGTTTTATGACTTTTGTGGGCAAAGTGCTAACCTTCCTCCAGCCAGTCAGCAGACCCAGGAACCCCTGCCCTGTTGCCCGGCTCAGTGTGAGCAAGAAAGTCAAACACATGGCGATCCCTTGCTAAGCGGAGTGGAATTAGGGAAGTGAATCTTCAGGGAGAAGAATCAATACGTTGTAAAGCCCAGGATCATTGCTCCCTGAGCTCTCTTGCCTTTGTGGGGTCTGCACTGCTGTTTCTATTCATGCTAAGCCTTCCTAAGCCTTCACCATCCCAGTGGATGCTGCAGCCAGTCGCAGGCCAGGCCCCTGGGTGGGGATCCCGCCGCCTGCTGCCCTCTGGCTGTAATGCTCGAGAGTGCCTTCTGTGAGGGTGTATCTCACACACCTACTTCCCTCTGGAGTCTGTCCCTACACTCATCCTGCACCCGCCCTGTGCCCAGGAAAGCCCCTCAGAGAGAGGAAGGATTGTGGGATGTTCTCTGTGCTGTCACTGGTAACGTCTGAGACTCCTGCCCCCACTAATTAGATCTGCTGCAGAGAAGTCTGATTTAATCAGCCTGTGTTCACCGGCAGGGAGAAGGGGCGGGGGGAGGGCAAGGAAGGCGGAGCCCCAGCAGTCTTGCTCTGCATGATGGCCTCAGCTATGTGTGCACAGTCAGCCTTTATTGACGGTTACACTCCATGCAGAGAACACAGACTCCTTTTCACATGCCTAGGCTGCCTTGGAACCCGGCCCTGCCATTTAGTTATCTTCTGAGTCTCGTGCGCTGCGCTGGCCAAGACACAGTTCCATGAGGGGTGCGTCCTCCATTCTCTTGCCTCAACCCCCTCCTCTCCCGATCTCACCCATGTGGTGAGTCCCCCCACCTCACATGGCCTGAACGGAAGTCTCCCTCCAAAGGAGGAAGCGAGAGCAGCGTGACCCCGGCGGAGTGTACTTTGTCGATGTTCGACTGGGTCCCTGCGGTTACCTCACACATTTTCCTGGGGATGCCAGGCCATCCCATTGTGTGCGCTTGGCCCATGTTGTGGATAATGCCTGGCACAGAGCCTGGTCTAGGGACAGGCTCTGAGGTTGACACTGGGGCAAACCTTTCTGGATGCAGGATACTTTGATTTGGGGAAAGGGAAGCTGAGGAAGCACCTCATTCTGTGGTGAGGAGAGGCAGGTCTAGGTAGAGGCATTTCTGTTGAACAGATGGACCAGTCATGGTCCTCTTAACACAAGGGGCTCTTGCAAGGCACACACCCCTACCCTCAGACTGTGCCATGCATCCCACAGGCTTAGCCTTGGTGTGCATGTTAACAGGATATTCACCAAGGCATTACCTCTGCATGCCATCCCACCCAAGTTACCCCACTGCAGAGCCAAGCCCCCAAGTTCTTCCTGAGGTACTCAGCACATCTCCACATGGACTGATGATAGAAAATCACACTCACAGAGGCTGACTGCATGGCAGAGAAAGAGCCTTCCATCCAGCCTCAGAGACATGCACTTTCAATAGCCCCTGCCTGTATACTCTGAGCCTCGCTGCTGCTCCCTGCTGTGTGACTTTGGGCAAATCAGATAACCTCTCTGAGCCGGTATTGCTGCATTTGCAAACTGGGATAATGCCCTGGTGGCTTGCTGTAGAGGGATGCTAAGGACCACAGGGGATGTCATGTGTGTAGGTTGTAGATCTGTGGAATGTGCAAAAATCTCCTCAGGCAGGTGGTTAGAGAACAAAAGCCAGGGCCTGGCTCAAATCCTGGCTGTGCATTACCTGGCTGTGTGGCCCTTGGTAAGTTAGGGCCCACTCTATGCCTCAGGTTCCGTTTATAAAGTGAAAATCGTAGTCACTTCCACCCAAGGTTCTCATGCAGATTTACCAAGCTGATATACACAATGGACTTAGAACAGTGCTTAAGTGTTAGCTTTTATAATTGTGCACATGGACAGTATTTCTCTCTCTCTCTCTCTCTCTCTCTCTCTCTCTCTC
>JAAGEH010000005.1:42410444-42464155 GCA_011751065.1 Lasiurus cinereus
TTCAAATATACCACAAACACCAGGGTTACACTTCCTTCCCTGGGCTGAGCAGGGGTCTCCTCCTTCCAGCTTCATCCCCAGAGTGATCATGGTGAGGACAAGCCTGGCCATGGGACTGGCTCTCTAGGTGCCAGTCCCCTTGCTCCCTGCAGAAGCCAGCACTGTAGTGCCCCTTTAGCATCAGCCTCAGGCATTATCCTTGTTGGATGCAGAGGTTGGTGGCCGACATGTGTTCCCATCCCCCATCCACAGGCAGCCCCCACGTAGACTGCAACCCACAGTGGCCATGCAGCCCCCTTGACACCACCACCTGTAAAATGCAAACCACATTGACCAGTCCATCTCCTGATTATGATTCTGTCCGCATACTGAGTGATCCCCACCCCAGGAATGGCTTTCTGTGAGTGGGGGCTGGGGAAGTGAGGGGGGAGCAGGAAGCAGAGCAGAAAGCAGGCTTTCAAGCTCCAATCCTGCTAACGGGTCCTAAACCCACCAGCTTCTTGCATAAAAGGTGCATTAGGATGGGAATGCTAAAATCGAGCCTAGAGTCCATTAAAGGCCTGGTAACAGGACCACAAATTGGGAGGGAAAAGCGTTGCTGGTTTTGATTACCAAGAAAGAGCAATCGTAGGGAGGAAGCAGGAGGAAGCATCCGCTTTGGGCAGGGCAACCTTATCCTTCGGCTGCACAGGCAGCAGGCGAGGCTCCAGACCAGCGAGAGTGAACACGGCTTGGACAACTTCAGCTCTGCTCTTTCTCTTCACACCAGGGGCCAGGGAAGAGTTCCAGCAGGGCCAGGACCTCCCCTGCCTGTCAGGTCTGGGCCTGCATGTCACATGGCACTTGTGAGTATCCACCGTGTGGCTCCTGCCTCTCTCCAGTTCCGTGTCCTGCAGGCCAGGAACCTGCCTCTCCCAACCTGTGACCCCTCACCAATGGGCTCAAGGGTTTCCATTTCTACAAGCCTGCCTCTATGGGGTACTTCCACCGCCAGCCCTCTGCTCCCAGTCTTGTGCCTGCTCCCCATCAGCCTCTATCGCAGGAGTCACAGGCGGCTTGCATGGCCTGGAAGGCCCAATGGCCACTCACTGACATCTTTCCCAACAAGCAGCAGGTCCAAGCTCCCTCCCTAGGGCAGATGCAGGGAGGGCCATGTGCAGCTCCTCAGGGCAGCACGCAGAGCCAGGGTGCCAGCGGGTCCATGGCCACAGTCACCGGGGACAGAGGGAGCATGTGGTGGCTGTGAGCATTGTCCGGCCTTCTGCTAGCGCCATCCGGTGCGCACACCCAAGGGCTGGGCAAGTCCCGAGATGGTTAGGAAAGGGTCGCTCTGCGGAGAGGACTGCACATTCTCCTTCCACCCTTCGTCCCCCTTTCAATGCCTCAAGAAGCAGGGTGCAAAGCCTTGGTGGGGACCCCTGACTAGTGGTAGATTCTTGGGTTGGTCATTTCATCTTTCTGGGTCTAGACTACCTCGCATCTACACTGAGATTTGAACTAGGAGATCATGAAGTCTCCCTTGTGTTCTAACATCCTAACATTATCATAATGGGATATGAACAGATTTTCCCATGGTCCCAGAATTCCTTGTGAAGCCAAAGCTGAGACTCATAGTGACAAGAACTCCACATTCTGGGAATTGGCATGAGACTGTCCATGAGGGGCTGGTAAGAGGTTGGGAGCTGGTCCTGAGGCATTGAGCTCACTCCTGGCTCCAACCTGGGCATAGGGAATCCTGACGTTTGATGAGCCAGTAGGGTGAGGATGCCTGGGAGAGAGCTGGCTTGGCAGTTCCCCATGCACGTCTTGAGAATGGGTCCTACCCGTAGCCCTAATAAGGGATCTGTGAACCTCGAAGCTCTGGGAACGGGAGGGCGTTCAGGAAGTCCTCGGGGAGTGAGACCTGGGTTCCGGGCTGAACGCAGGGGCTAGTGATGACCCTGGTCTGTGGGCGGTGCTGCAGAATGGGTTCTGGAGGCTGTGGGGAGCACTGAAGGGGAGGGGTTGCTGCCTACAGAGGGGCAAGTGGACACCACAGAGAACCCATTTCCTTCGGGCCAAGCTCTGCTTCAGGGCCTCACACATGTCCTCTCATTTAAACATTACACCCAAAGAAATACTATGATTAAGCCCATTTTATAGACAAGGTAACTGAGGCTCAGAGAGGTGAAGGGACTACTGAGTGTCCCCCATCCACTGGCAGCCCCCATGTAGCCTGCAACCCACAGTGGCCACGCAGCCCCCTTGACGCCACCACCTGTAAAATGCAAACCACATTGACCAGTCCATCTCCTGGTTATGATTCTGTCCCTATACTGAGTGATCCCCACCCAAGGGACCGCTGTTGTAAGAACCCAGGCTGCCTGGGCCACAGCCTCATTCCCACCCAGCATGTTGTGAGGCTGAGGGTGTCTTCGGGAAGCTGCTCCTGGGGGCTGTCTGCTGGACCGCCATGTTGCCTAAGGAATGTGAGAGCCATGTGCGAGCAGGAATGCGAGAGCCATCAGGATGCTGCAAGCTGTTGGTCCTGAGCACTGCCCCAGGACCTTGCCTGCCACCTAGGAGCAGGCACTGCCCCCCGAGAGAGAGCTTCAGCAGCAGCAGCGGGACATGCACTAGCCCTGTTCTTATCCTTCCTCAGGGATGCCAGGGCCATGGGAAATATATCACCCACCTCTCTCCTGTGGGTCACCTGCCTTGGTGAGGCCCAGGCTTGTGGGGAGGAGAAGAGAAGCCTGGACAGCCGAGAGCCTGATGCTCTGATTGAGATGCAGGAGCACAGATTCACTGAGCATCTACTGCGTGCATGGAATGTTCAGGTTCTGTGGTCACAGCGATGAAGAGATCGGACCAAGGCTCTGCCCTCTTGGGGTTGCAGTCCAGGAGAGAGGGCAAGCAAGAGACAGACAGGGAAACCCTTTCCTGTCAGATAGTGTTAAGGGCCGGCAGGGGAAGGAGGGGTATAAGAGTATTGTTACTTCACAGGGAAGACATTAAAACATACCCTGAGAGTTTATACAGTCCTGGGCAGGAAGGGTGTGGCCCATGGTCCTCTGGTGGAAGGGCGGCCCAGCAGGGGGTGGGGAACGGACAAGCCCAAGGCCAGGAGGGCAGCACTTCTGGGCAGCAAAGAGGTGTGGGATGGGGGGGAGGTGGGGAGGGATGACTAAGAGCCAAAAGGCAGCAGGGGCCAGAGTCCCACAGGCCAGATTTGGCTTTGATCCTGGATGAGATGGGGCCATGAGATGTGCTTAGCACAGAAAGCCAGAGTGCAGGTGTGCCCAGGGTGTCCTGGGCGCTGCCCACAGCAGGGGAGGGAGTCAGCAGACAGGGTGGGAGGGCAGAGGCAGGAACACTGAGCCATCTCCTGGTCCACAGGAGCCTGTTGGATGTGGACAATCACACTCCGGTGTCCTGAGAAGGCTCTTTAGCAGAGCCTCACGGACACGCCATCATGCCGGGCACTGTGCTGTGTATTTACAGACTTCTCATCTCACCCTCAGAGCCTGTGAGGGGGGAGCAGTTCCCCCATTTTTCCGATGAGCAGAGAGACTCAGAAAAGTGAGGTGAAGTCTGCAAGTTGATTCCCCTGTACTGGAGCGGGGCTGCACGGGCTCACGCTGACAGGAGCTCTGGGCAGTGGCTGCGTGGCCATCCTCTGGGTGACCAAGGGCCGTATCTGGCCCATTGGCCAGGGTGGGAATAGGATAGAGCTGGGTGCTCGCACCCACAGGCTGGCTCTGGGCCTGGCTGCTGTGTGGCGGTCAGTGTGAGGCCTGCAGAGGGTGGGAGCTGCAGATGGTGTGTGACCCAAGGCTGCAGAGGGCAGGGCCCTGGCAGACACCAGGTGGCAGGCAGCGGGCACTGGTGCTGGTGCTGTATCAGAGCAGCCTGAGTGGGGTCAACAGAATGGGAAGTCACCCTCCCTCCCCAGAGGGTTGGGAAAAACCCTCAGGGAGGGCCATTGGGAGGCCTGGTGACCAGTCATGTGGAAAGGCAACTTCCTGGCAGCCATTCTGAATCTGCTGCTCTCGGTGTGGGTCAGGTGCCTTTCCAGCCCTTGGTGAGCAGCCACGACCTTTGACCTCAGCTGTACCTCTCATCTGGGCATGACCTGCTCAGATTCACTTCTACTGCCAGCACACTTCCTTGCTGGGTCAGTATCTTGCTCTCCTGTGGGGGCTCGCAACCGTGTCTGACCCCTGCACCATCCTTCGCATTGCATAGGGGCCCAAAGCCCGTTTTTTAAAAAACATATTTTTATTGATTTCAGAGAGGGAAGGAGAGGAAGGGAGAGATAGAAACATCAATGACAAGAGAGAATCATTGATTAACTGCCTCCTGCAGACCCCACATTGAGGATCGAGCCTGCAACCTGGGCATGTGCACTGATCAGGAATTGAACTGTGACCTCCTGTTTCATAGCTTGACTCTCAACCACTGAACCACACTGGCCAGGCCCAAAGCCTATTTTAAAGTCAGCCAGGGGGGACAATAAGAGAATGCACCCCACCCAAGCCAATGCTGCCGCTCTGTGGACCTAACCCCATACACACTGCACAGTTCTGGAAGGAATTGAACCCATGTCCCCCAGACAGCTATGTGATGGTGTGTGACATTCCCAGGGAAGAGTATGAAGTCTGAAGGCTGGCTGGAGCTGCCA
Source organism: Lasiurus cinereus (assembly GCA_011751065.1). Taxonomy (NCBI): domain Eukaryota; kingdom Metazoa; phylum Chordata; class Mammalia; order Chiroptera; family Vespertilionidae; genus Lasiurus; species Lasiurus cinereus. The sequence goes on from JAAGEH010000005.1 coordinate 42,415,108, forward strand.
TGAGTGGATTAGAAGGGGAGAACTGCCCTGAGCAAGCTTCTCTGCTTTTCTACAAACTGTCCCACCCCCACTCTTCAAATGAGGAAACTGAGGCCCAAAGAGAACTGGTGGCTTGTTCAAGATCCCGGTTATCAAACGGTTGAAAGAGAAACTAGACCCAGATATGCCCCACTTTCCATGTATCACACTCTCCCTCCATTCCTCTGGAGAGGGTGTGTCCACTCACTGATCCATTCATTCATTCTCCCATAATTATTCCTTCATTGCATCAGTTGAGATGTACTTAAGGAACACCCACTATTATTTGTCTGACTAATTTGTACCTTACTCTGTTCCAGTTGGAATTAGAGACAGCTTACAAACATGCCTACAATATCATGAAATACTAGAGCCCCAATGCACAAAATTCGTGTGGGGGGGGGGGGGGGGGGAGGTGTTCCTCAGCCCAGCCTGCACCCTCTTCAATCTGGGACCTGTACCCTCTGGAACAATCAGGACTGCTGGTTCCCAACCACTCCCCTGCCAGCCTGATTGACACCTAACTGCTCCCTGGTGAGCCTGATTGCCCCTAACTGCCCTCCCCTGTCAGGCCTGGTCACCCCTAACTGCCTTCCTCTGCAGGCTTGGTCCCCCCCCAACTGCCCTTTCTTCAGACCTGGTCTCCCCCAACTGCCCTACTCTCCTGGCTTTGTCACCCCTAACTGCCCTCCCTGCTGGCCTGATCACCCACAACTGCCTTCCCCTGCAGGTCTGGGTCCCTCCTAACTGTCCTCCACTGTAGGCCTGGTCCCCCCTCCAATTGCCCTTCACCGCAGGCCTGGTCCCCCAACAACTGCCCTCCCCTGCAGGCCTAGATTCCCCTCAAGTTCCCTCCCTTGCTAGCCTGGTCTCCCCTAACTGCCCACAACTGCCCTCCCCTGCAGGCCATCTTGTAGTGGCCATCTTGTGTCCACATGGAGGCACCCATCTTTGACCACATTGGAGCAGCCATCTTGTGTCTTGGAGTAATGGTCAATTTGCATATTACTCTTTTATTATATAGGATGATGAGATGAGGTACAAGGGATGAAATGAGGGAATGCCGACATTTGAAAGACCAAGGAAATTACAGGAAGAACATCTGGGCATTCAGCCCTGTGTCCTACCAGCAGGCCAGAGGTAAGTTGCAGACCCCTGTGAGTACAGGCCTACTGTGCATAATGCATGCACCAAGTACATGTGGCCTCTGGGGCATGGAGGTGGACCCTGAGCTTAATTATCCAGGTGCTTGTCATCACTTCAAAGTTTGCAAAGTACCTCGCCAGGCATTGCCAATTTTGAGTCTTCTAATGACCCAGAAGGGAATGGGAGCTCAGAGCGGTACACATGAAGCACAGAAAGGCTCAGTGACCTAGCCTGGGTCACACAGAAAATTAATGGCTGGAGCTCAAACCCAGGCCTCCTGGCCCTCAGTCAGGCACTATTGTCATCACCCCAACCTCTCCTCTCACCTCCTGCCCCTTTTCTGGTGAGGTCAGCCTATGCATGGAGGTGACAGGGCTGGGAGGTACGGGAAGGTCTTTGTGTCTGGGCCTCACCTGCTTGGATCCCTATGTAAATGCTGTGTGGCTGTGGACAAGTCACTCCCCTATCCATGCTGCAGTTCCCATGGGTAAAATGGGAGCACCTCTCCTACGTGAGCACTGCCAAGAGCTTGCGGCTTCTGTGAGCTGTGAGGTCTGTGCTATTTCAGCACCCAGCTGGCTAGCTGTCCATGTTGCCACTGACACTGGCTTAAAGAAGGGCAGACACAAACACACACAGACATGTCCCAGGCCCCACCAACCACCTCCTTTCCGAACCTGCCTTCCCTGTCGGGCATGCACCCAGGAATAGATCCTTAGAAGGCCATTTTCTCCCATTAAGGTTGTCCCAGCACCCATCCCTTCTTTCTAACCCATGGATGGGTGATTTGCTCCTGAAGCAGTGGGGGCTCCCAAGCCCCTGTGCACGCATTGATCCACAGCAGGGTGTGCACAGGGGAGAACAGGAGAGGAGATCACATGTGGAGTTTATGCTGATCTCACCTTTGCCCTTCCTCCTTCTTCTCCTCCCACCTGCGGCCACCCTACTGCCAACCAGGGCCTCCTTCAGAGTCCACGGTAAGGTGGGACACCCTTACCAGCATTGGTTTTCAGCTGGGAGCACACTGTTCTCACATTTCATTCACCAGAAAAAGAGAGATGGAGGGGTGTGGGGTGAAGATGATAGCATATCAAAGCCACTTCATTCAATTATACACAGAGACATGGAGTTAAAGGGAGCAGGTGGGGGCAGGGATGGAGTCAAAGGAGGGGCCCACTCTGTGTGTGTGCTCGATTTCCTGTGCTGATGAGCTGTGTCTGGGTAGCGTAAAGTGCATTGCCCATCGCGAACCCCTTGTCAGTGCTGTAAAATGGAAGCGTATCTGTGTGTGCCCTGGAGAACAAATAGAGAATGGATGTTGGGGGAGCCTAACCCCTCTCTTTGCACTTCTCTTAGCTTGCTGTGCACTCGGAACTTTCACTAAAGAGTAGGTGGGTATTTGCTTGCCCACCTGCAATCCCTCGGGGCAAGAAGGCTCCCAGGTCTCCTTGTGAGAAAGTTGAGGTGAGCTGTGGTGGAGACAGGCTGGTCGAACCAGTGCTCTGAGCCCGCCCTGGGTGGCTGGCAGCAGCAAAGGCCCTCTGTCAAAAGGGAAGCATGCAGGGGTCTCCAGTGGTTCCCGCAGCCTTTTGCAGGCAGCTGGCACTGAGTCACAGGGTAGGCAGTGCAATTGTGGGGAAACTATAGGAGTGAGAGTTTCAGAGCTGGCAGGAATCTTAGAGATGGGCTCGCCAGGCTCTTCCTTTCATAGATGAGGACCATGAAGCACAGAGAGGCTCAGGGACCTAGCCCAGGTCACAAAGAAAATTAATGGCTAGGGCTCGAAAATTAATGGCTGGTCCTCAGGCAGGCACTATTGTCACCCCCCATCCCTTCCTCCCACCTCCTGCTCCTTTTCTGGTCAGGTCAGCCTGTGCATGGAGCCAGGATCGTGGGTAGGGCATGTGAAATTGGGCCCAGGCAGAGTGCTGGGACAGGTTTGACCCAGAGCAACCTCACCTCCTGTAACAGGGCCTGTGCAGGAGCAAGGCCTGCTGGCGGGGGCTATGGCTTCTGAATGGGCATCTCCAGATCTATGGGAAAGCCCAAAGCTTCCCTGGAACTACTGAAAGCTCAGAGCTCCCCAAGAGGAGGCTGAAATCATTCTGACCTCTGGGTGACTTTGGGCCACTTCTCTGAGACTTTCCTGATCTGCCTGGCTCCCATGGATGTGGCGAGTTCAGCTATGGATTCAGTCCTGTCATCATGAAGAGAGATGATGATGCTAATGGTGTGTGATGACCAACCGTGGGCCATGAGCATGGGCCCTCCATGCCAGCTGCCTTGGGAAAGGAGGGTCTGGGCAGGGCTGGGCCTATGGTGGGCCTCCCCCTTCCTGGAGACTGTGTGGGAGTTTTACTGGAGATTCCCTGTCTCAGCTGCACCTGGCCCACTGCTCCGTGTGCAGCCCAGGCTGACCTCATAGCAACAGCTGAGGCCTCAAACTAAGTCCCAGGCTCCCTCCCTGCCCCAGGGGTTCCAGTTCCCGGCCAAAGACTTGCAAGGCAGATGGAGCCATACCCAGGAGCCATGCAGCCTGGGTGTGTGTGTGTGTGTATGTGTATGTGTATATGTGTGTGTGAGTGTATGTGAGTGTGTGAGTATATGTGAGTGTATGTGAGTGTGTGTGTTTGGGGTGTGTGTGTGTGTGTGTGTGTGAGTGTATGTGAGTGTGTGGGTGTGTGTGCAGGGTGCTGGGCTCATCTGGGTCACCCCTGGGCTTACAGGTCAGGAGCCGCCCGTCCTCCTGGGGGTCCTGTCTCAGAAGGTCCCCTTGCAGGCGCCAAGCCCTCTTCGTGCCAGGCACTGCACTCAAACTCCCGTGGCAGCTCGGGGCACTGTGCCCCTGGCTCCTGCCGAGGCACCTACATCCACACCCGCACCCGCTGAGGCCATGGGACTTAAAGACAGGAGTTTCTGAGGAGACAAAAATGGTCTAGGACCATACAAATAAACCACCAAACAGGGCTATTTGGTTTTTTATTTTAGGTTGTTTTAATGTCACTGTGTATTTTTTTTACCCAATGCTTTTCTTCTTTCATGTATTGAATTTATTGGAGTGACATTGGTTAATAACATTATATAAGTTTCAGGGGGTAGAATTCTACAATATATCATCTGTTTATTGTATTGTGTGCTCACCACCTCAGTCAACCCTCCTTCCATCACCATTTATCCCCTCTACCCCTTTTCTACCTCCCTCTCCCCCTGTTCCTCTGGTATTACCACATTGCTGTCTGTGTTGTGTTCTGTTTTGTTTTTGCTTAGTCCCGTCATCTTTCTGAAGCCTGGCTGCTAAAGTGTGCTTGGCGGAACAGCCACACCCATGGCTGGTTAGGATGCAGAGTCTCAGGCCGCCCAGAATATGTGCTTTAACAAAACCCTCAGGGATTTGCGGGCACACTGGGATTTGAAAGCATGGACCTAAAGGATGCACACAGCAAGATGGACCTAACGGACACACAGCAAGACGGACCTAATGGATGCACACAGCAAGATGGACCTAGTGGACACACAGCAAGACAGAACACATAACGAAGGGGAGGGAGGAGCCACTAATTTCACAAAGAGGAGAGCACAGTGCAGAGAGGCAGTGAGCTGCGTCTGAGATGCAGCGACACTTGGCTTTCTGGGATGCTCAAATGAGACATGGGAGCAAACAAGATGGCTGCTCATGGCTTCCTTCACTCTGAGAGCCTGGTCCTGGAGTCCTGGGCCTCCAAGGATGAACAGAGGGTGTCCCGCTGCTTGAGACTTGGATTGAAATGCAGCTGCCTTTGTTGAATTGAGACCAGCAGCAGCTCAATTCACATTCTCCTGGAAGACAGGTATTTGCATCAGAAATTACCCTGGATTTTAATTCTGCATAATTTGCTCAGACGAACACCTGGCACTCTTTGCTAAGACCAATGAAATCAGACTACAGGGAGCAGTATAGAGGGACCATAAAAAAACAGGGGAAAGCAAGGAGGGGGGACAGAGAAGGGAGGAAAAGAGGCAGCTTCCAGCCAGAGGTGCTCCTGTCTTTCCTTTGTGTCACTAGCATGGTGCCAGCACATAGTGGGCACTCAATAGGTCATTTTCAAAAGCCACAGGCAATACTGAGAACAGACACAACAAAGACCTAATGCTGAGAGCAGCTTCTTCATCTACTAAGTAACTCACTAATCCCACCATTCAGATGCGTGATGGGTTTTATTGTACCTACTGAGCCAGGCACATGGCGCTGGGCACTGCGGTCCTGCCTCACCCTCATAGCCAGTTCAAGCCTGGGCTGGGCCCACTGTGGGCAAGCACAGCAATGGGGCTCTCATGTCCTGGCCCCAGGGAGCTTAAAGCCGAGGGTAGACTCTGGCAGTTTGGAAAGTGACTCGAGGCCTTGCCAGGTATGGAGGCATCTGTGGGTCTCCACACGGCTCCTTGCAGGATGTTCAATCTCTGTCGTACTGGGCATCGCCCTGGGGGCCGCCATGGAATTTCCCTGAGGAGTTCACAGGCTTGGGGTTAGGTGGGTATGACTGAGAGCGACCATCCAGTTGTCTCCACTAATTTCACAAAGAGGAGAGCACAGTGTAGAGAGGCAGCAAGCTGCATCTGAGGCGCCAACCTGCTCAGGGCAGAGCTAGAGGTAGGACCCGGCTTCCTCCTCTACCAGGTTGCACACGCCCTGGATGGTAGGGACCTGGGTTCCAATCCCGGGGACAGGCAGGTCCCCTCTTCTCTCGGATCTGCTTTGTCCCCACCCTGCTCCACAGGGGCCTCCCGGGAGGACAGGCTGGCCTGGGGGCTTGCCACCTCCTCTAGCTGGGCAGGGCTCCTCTCTTGTCCATCTGGTGCTCATGACAGGGAGGGTGTGAACCCAGGAGTTCCTAGCCGAAAACTCAAACCAACACAGCCAGCCACAAGAGGAAAAGTCTCACCGGTTCCTGCGACCTGGGCACCCGGTGCCTGGCGATGACAAAAGGCGCAGAAGAGGCTCTGCCCCTGTGCTCCTCGTGAAGAGAGAGAGCACGTGCAGGGTGGGCGGCCAAAAGCCCAGCAGCCCATCCAGCTCTGACTGCGCCGGAGGCAGTGGATCGGAATTGACCCCCTAACACAGTGGTCGGCAAACTGCAGCTCCCGAGCCACATGAGGCTCTTTGGCCCCTTGAGTGTGGCTCTTCCACAAAATACCATGGCCTGGGTTAGTCTATTTTGAAGAAGTGGCATTAGATGAAGTTTAAGTTTTAAAATTGGGCTCTCAAAAGAAATTTCAATCATTGTATCGTTCATGTTTGGCTCTGTTGATTAATGAGTTTGCCGACCACTGTCCTAACATGACCGGCCAGGGGACTGTGGGGGGGTCAGGGTATGGGCCTCCCTGAGAACAGCAGCCAGAGAGAGGCCTGGCCAGGGCCCACCCAGAGCCCTAGGGGCTGCTTGGCCCACCAACCAGCCAACGCTGAGCCTTTGCCTCCCGGTGATGTGTGCTTCTGCCCGTGACGTTCAGAGCCAGCTCCTGTGTGCTCATCAAATACTAACCTGGACTCGGCTTGTCGCAGATGTTTACACTGTCTGGCCCCCATTATGGGCTTATTAATGATAATAATGCCGTTTCCCTGCCCAGGAGCTGGGCTGGCGAGAGGATCACTCACCAGAGCTGAGTGGTGACAGTGGGAAGTCGGATTCTGGTCCCTGCTCGGTGCTCAATGTTAATAACATTTTATCTCAGATGACAAGTGTGCGTAATGTTGTTAAAAAGCCACGGCTACATAGACATGGCATGTTCAGGAGAGGAGCAAGGGCGCTTCTGGGGAGGGCCCATCCCCCCTCCAACCCCTTGTCCCCCTTTCAATGCCTCCTGAGCTGGGAGAGGGGGTGAGGCCCAAAGGCTGCGCCCCCAACCCCAGCAGTCTGCTCTGAGAGGTTTTTCAACCCGTGAGAATGAAAACTACCTACTGACTAGAACGTCAGCCCTTGGAAGCACAAATACCTCAAATGGGCTCCATTGAAAATCAGTAAGTCCCTTCAGGAGAGCTGGGCTGAGGGGATGGGAATCTTTAAGCCAATGTGCAGCAGGACCCAGGTTTCCTTTCCCCGAGGCCAAGTTCCCAGGATCCCATCTGGGCACCGCACCGCAGTCTTAACCAGGCTGCCCTGGCCTCTCCCTGTGCCCCTCTCCCCTTCCTTGCTGCTGCCCTCCCTCCAGCTTCCTTCCCAGCCTTGGTTCCCTCTGCTACACCAGCCCTTGTCTGATTCTTGTTCCTGGTGACTATCTCCTCCACAGTCCCCCACACTCTCAGACCCAGAGGGTGGGGCCTCTCCTTTTCTCTCCTAAAAGATTCAGGAAGTAGCTCTGCAGGAGGGCAGGGGGGGATGGCTGTTGGTGCTGACACTGTGGTGGTGGCTTCACCAGTCAGCCCCTCAGGCTGTGCATGCTCAGAGGTACAGCTTTTATGTCAATTGTACCTCAATAAAGTGATTTTAACAAGGATTGATATAAAGATAACTTTATCACATAAATTGTGTGGCATGATTACACTCTTCTTAGTTTACAATGAACATCCTTGCTTTCTATGCCAGCTAATGAACTAATGCTGTTCAGCTCAAAGGAAAAACTGTGAGATAGGACTGTGATAGTAGGTGCTCAGTGACGAGATGGTGGTTGGAATTTTAAACTAAAACTACCACTCAGCTTGGAGAAGGATGCTAGGCTGGGAGAGGGGAGAATCACTGTTCCAAGTCCGGTTTTGTAAAGGTATGCAAGGTCATAGAACCACAACAGCCAATCCCTGGAAAGGACCCTCAAGGTCGCCTAAATCAGCCTTTTTCCCAAGAGGGAGTCTTCACTGCTGTCTGCACCTAGCCATCCAGGCTCAGGATTCACAGCACCGTCCACAACCTTCTCAGGTAGAAAGCTTCTGTTGGACATATTGCTCAGTGGGCTGCAAGCCAACGAACTCCAGGAGAAGCCAGTGCCAGCATGGCTGGGAGAAGCAGACCAGGGCCCTGTTATGCTGCCAATAATTGGGGTTTCTTTAGAAAACATGAGCCTTAGGGTCTCAGTTTCTTCACCTATAGTGTGAGAGGGCTGCTTGATGGCTCCAAGGACACAGTGGAGACTGTCAAAGCCTTCTTCATGCCCAGCTGTCCCGTGGCCATGATGTCCTCTCAGACCAGACCAGCGTTCTTATAAAAATGGAAGATGTGGTTTGGGCGTGACTGGTTCTGAGTGGAAGCAAGCTGGTTCTTAGTGACCACCTGTGCTTTCTTAAATGCGGCTGGGGGAGGGGGGATCTTCCCTTGCCTGTCATTGTTGGACTCTATATTTTCCCACTTTTTTGAGAATTACAATACACTTTCCATCTACAGTCTCCAGGCACCTATTCTGTTTATGTGTCAAAATGAAGGAAAATGAGCATTTATGGAATGCCTAAGAGATGCTCCACTCCCTGTCTTTACTTTCTCAGCAATAGAGCCCCAACAGAAGAAAGCGAGGTCCCTGTCCCATCTGACCAGGACACACACTTGAACATAAAAAGGGGCAGGAAGAGCAGTGTCAGTGATGGGAACTGAGTTGAGGAACAGCTGTCCATTGGCTGAGGAAAGCATTCCGAACAGACAGACCTGGGGCCATCCACTCTGTACAGGTGTGAATGTCTGGCCTATTTCCAGGGCCTTGTGAATAGCTCATCAGAATGACACCTGTGCAGGGGGGCAGGTGAAAATTGTTGTGGCAGAGGAGGCCCAAAGGGACACTGGAGCCAAGTGGCAGGTTGCCCTGGATGCCTGTGAACTTGAACTTCGGTCTCCAGGTAATTGGAAGACAGAGAATGTTGAGAGCAGCTTGGGAGCCTGGGTGTTAGAAAGATACCTGGTTGCTGTGTAGGGGTGAGTTAGAAGGGAAGAGATACTGGGAGCAAGACAACCAGCAATCTAGACTAAATGTTACTGTGTAGTTGGAAGCTGTGAGGATTAGGCAATTGTGAGATATTGTGTACAAAGAGGTAAAAGGTAGTATATGACAGTGGCCGGCAAACTCATTAGTCAACAAAGCGGCAAACCGCGGCTCGCAAGCCACATGTGGCTCGTGAGCGTGGTTTGTCAACCACTGGTCTAGGGGAACATGAAAAACTCCTAAACCAGAGCTCTGACAGCAGGACAAAGGGAAGTAGAGTCCTGGCTATTTTTTTTTTTATCTGTAGGACAATTTTTTAAAATTAAATCTTTATTATTCAGATTATTACATTTGTTTCTCTTTTTTCCCCTCCATAGCACCCCTCCACCCAGCTCCCACGCCTCCCTCTGCCCTTAGCTCCCTCCCATTGATCTCATCCATAGGTGTATGATTTTTGTTCAGTCTCTCCCTGTACACTCCTCACCCCTTTCCCCCTGAGAATTATCAGTCCACTCCCTTTCTGTGCTCCTGATTCTATTCTATTCCTAGTTTATTCTGTTAATCAAATTTTTAATTCACTTAATTTTTAGATTCACTTGGTGATAGATATGTATTTGTTCATAATTTTTTGGCTTTTACCTTTTTCTTCTTCTTCTTCTAAAAGAGTACCTTTCAGCATTTCATATAATACTGGTTTGGAGTTGATGAACTCCTTTAGCTTTTTCTTATCTGTGAAGCTCTTTATCTGCCCTTCAATTCTGAATGATAGCTTTGCTGGATAGATTATTCTTGGTTGTAGGTTCTTGCTATTCATCACGTTGAATATTTCTTGCCATTCCCGTCTGGCCTGCATCGTTTCTGTTGAGAAATCAGCTGACAGTCGTATGGGTGCTCCCTTGTAGGTAATAAACTGTTTTTCTCTTGCTGCTTTTAATATTCTCTCTTTCTCTTTTGCTCTTGGTATTTTAATTATGATGTGTCTTGGTGTGGTCCTCTTTGGATTCCTTTTATATGGGGTTCTGTGTGCTTCCTGGACTTGTAAGTCTATTTCTTTTACCAGATGTGGGAAGTTTTCAGTCATTATTTCTTTAAATAGGTTTTCAGTATCTTGCTCTCTCTCTTCTTCTGGCACCCCCACAATTCTGATGTTGGTACGCTTAAAGCTGTCCCAGAGTCTCCTTACATTATGTTCACATTTTTGGATTCTTTTCTCTTCTTGCTTTTCCAGTTGAATGTTGTCTGCTTCTTTATATTTCAAATTTTTTATTTGATTCTTGCCTTTCTCTAGTCTGCTGTTAGGACTCTGTATAATATTTTTTATTTCAGTCAGTATATGTTTAATTTCTATTTGGTCCTTTATCATCTTTAGTTGGACCTTTTCCATCTCTAGTTGGCTCTTTTGCATCTCTAGTTGGTCCTTTTTCATCTCCTCTTGGGTCTCACTAAATTTATCCAACTTTTCTAGCATATTCTTGAAAAACCTTATAAGTCTGGTTTTGAACTCTATATCCAGTCGTTTTTTTTTCCCTCCATTTCTTTTGTTTGTGATCCCTTCCCTTGTCTCAGCATTTTCACTATGCCGGGGAAACTTCTGTGTTGAATTCAGCCTTATGATACCAGAGGCAAAACCGAAGAAACCTCTATTGAGCTTGGGATGGGTGGAGTCTCAGGGCTTAAGGGACCACCTTGCCTTCCAGTCGGCCCCGCCCTCCACGGCCCCTGAGTCTCACGTGACTGGGTAATGGCTGGAGCGGTCCTTGTGCTTATGCGCACCCGCAGTGCCTCTAACCGCTGCCTTTCCAGCTCCCCTGTGCACTAGGACCACACGAGTCTAGGTCCCCAGGGTTTCGTCCGAAACAGGGGCCCAGTGGACTCAGAAGTGGCACAGTTCGGAGGGTCTGTCTCCGGCCCACTCGCAAAAGCCAGCGGCACAATCAGCAGTCTGTTCTCCTTGCAGCACCGTGCGCATGCGAGACCAGACCTGATCTTCTGCGACTCCCCTAAATTTCCGTGCACCTCTCCCTTTTCACAGTCCAAACTCCCCCCGTATGAGTTTCGGCTGGATCTGGGGTTTAGTGTCATAAGATAAGGGGTTCAATGCCATTGAGAGTCTCCGTTTCCCTCCCGCCAGAGAAAGCCGGCCAGGTACTCCGGCACCCGCTCTCTCAGCGTGCGCATCGAGTCTCCGTACCTCGGCTTTTTGCAGCTCCTCTAGGTTTCTGTGAGCCCCTCTCTTTCCTTCTAGCTGTAGAACTTACACTCGGCCAGCTTTCCTGTGGTTCTGGATGATGTCTGTTCTGTCTTTTAGTTGTAGTTTTGAAATTGTTGTGCGAGGCAGCAGTGTAGGTATTTACCTATGCTGCCATCTTGGATTCTCTCCTGGCTATTTTGAAGGTGACTCTGAAGGACCTGGTTTTCCTGCAGGTGAGGGACAAGAGAACGACATTCCAGATGATGGATCCCAGGATTTCTAGCTTAAAGGACCGGGCAGATGTGCTTGCTAACCAACCTCAGGAAAAAAGGAGGCAGGGCATATGTGAAACAGGGGGAGAGCGTGAGTGCGCATCTTGCTGAGCATGGCAGGGGCTGCAGAAAAGCGTTTCGGAGTCATCATTGCTCAGGGGATAGTCACCATCCAGGGGCATGAACTCACCCAGGATGCGTGGCAGAACAAGACAAGAGGGCCAAAAGCAGGGCATGGGAGGAGCTAGCCTGCAGGGGGCAGAGGAAGAAGGCCCAGGGGAGGCCACGGGCACCTGTGCAGAGGGGAGCCCTAGGGAGTGAAGTCTTGGAGCCGAGACGGACACTTTTCAAATGCTCAATGCTAACTGGGTAGAGAGTAGATCTAGAGGTTGGGGCCACAGGAAAGGGCATGAGGCACTGTTGGGGGCAGTTCCTGGTGAAAAGACTAGGTAGTTGTAATGAACCTGGGCTTAAGTACTGGTTCTACCACTTAATACCCACAGTAAACTGGGCAAACCATCAATTCACTAAGCCTCCATTTCTTCAATTATAAAACAGGAATAAGAATAAGACCTACCTTGTAGGACGATGTTGGGATTAAATAGGATAATGTAAGTCAAGCACTTGGATCCTATAGTAGATGCTCAGGAAATGTTAGCAAAAGCCTTGGAAATTTGGAGGTTTGAGAAAAGGGGTAATAGAAGAACAGCTTGAAAAAGAAGACTGAATTGACCAAAAAAATTTTTACGACAGTTTTCAAACATGGTTAAAAGTGGAAGGGCAAGGGAAAGTAGGTGAGAGCTAGAGGTGAAAGGGGGCAGTCCTGCCTGGTGGGGAGTGGCTGTGAGTGCCCTCCTCCAGGTCTGACTGCTTCTGTTTTCATGCAGACAGGGGCCGATTTGGAGATGAAGACAGCTGGCTGAGCTGGCCCATGCCTGAGGGCTTGCTTTCTCTCTCCAGGGTTCCGGGGGCTCTTTCTCAGTGTTTGGGCTGAAGGGGTGCAGATGGCTTGCAGGATCCAGAGGAGGAAAGGCATGGGATGGCTGCGAAAGATGAAGTGGGATTGAAGAAAAGAGTTCCTGGGGCACAGCCCAGGTTGGGCATTGTGCATTTAGAAAGCACTGTTTGAAAGGCATTTACTAAAGGAAAATAGAAGGCAGATACTTGTGCCAGTTTGGGTTTGAGTCACCCATCAGCATTTGCCATCTTCCCAGGCCAGGTTGTGCCTACGCTCCCTGTGGCCGGGGGCTGGGCTGTCCACTTCTCCCACTCCCACGGGCCTTAGTGCCTGGCCTGGAGCAGCAGCGGGCAGCACCGCCTCCAGGGGCCCAGCATAGAGCAGGCTCCCCGACATTAACTACTTTCCTTTCCTTGTTATTTGGCCCCACACGGAGCCAGAGAAGCTAATCTCCCTGGTTATCACCACAAGCTTAGCAGTCGTTATTCAGCGTACTTCCAACACATTAAGTTCACCTCAGAAAAGGGCATCTTGCATGTTTGCCCATTAATAGTAGTATAGCCTTCCTTGTCTGAAGCAGCCACTGGCATTTAACTAGCCGGGAAGCCCCATGTCTTCTGCAGAAACTTCAGGGGAGAATGTGGGAGCTCACATTAAACAGAAGCCTTCTCTTTGCTGGAAACCTCCAGATGCACATCACAGACACAGTATTTAGCCTCACAACATCTCCGGTGTTGTTACCCCCATCACCCATTTTATTGACAAGAAAACAAAGGCTCAGAGAGGATAAGATCACTAGTACAAGTCACACAGCACTGAGATCAGACCCCGGTCTGGCTGAGTCAGTTTTTGTGCACAGCTCCACACCCAGCTGCCTGCCCCACAGCTTTCTTGCTGCAGGGCCCCGAGCAGGGCCCCTGCTCTCTCACCCATGTTAAGGTCCAGTCCTGCCTTTGTGTACCTGGTGGGAGTATGCAAAGCAGAGATTCCCCAGCACACCTGGGTCAATCTATCTGTCTCTTCTTTTATGGCAAGCCATAAGCCCTTCCCCCAACCCCCGAATTTTAGCTTTATTGTGGTAAAATACACAGAACATAAATTTACCTTCTTAGTCATCTCCCAGACTGAAACTTCATGTCTCTTAAACCAAATCCCATTTCCTCCTCCCCTTGGCTCTTGGCAACTCCCACTCTACTTTCTGTCCCTATGAACCCAAAGACTCTAGAAATGTCTCCACAGTGGAGTGGTATGGAATGTGCCTTCTGTGGTGGCTCATTTCAGCATAATGTTCTCACGGTTCATCCATGTGGTAGCAAGTACCCTTTTGGGGCTGGATACTATATGGACACCCTGTATTGTATGTATTCATCACCTGGTTACGGACACTTGAGAACTAGTTTTCAATTCTTATGGGTAAGAGACCCAGAAGCAGCATTGGTGAATCATGTGGCGATACTACTTATTTTTAATCGCTGGAAGTACTACTCACTGCTTTCCACAGAGGCTGCACCACTTTGCATCCCCACCTCAGTGCACAAGGCTCTGATTCCTCACTGCCTTGTCCACATGGGTCATCTGATTTTTTTTGATAGTTATCATCCTAGAAATATGTGTGAAATGTACCTCGTTGTGGTTTTTACTTGCATTTTCTTTCTTCTTCTTTCTTTTTTTTTTGTTGTTGTTGTTAATCCTCACTCAAAGATATTTTTCCATTTATTCTTAGAGAGTGGAAGAGAGAGGGAAAGACAGAGAGAAACATTGATGTGAGAGAAATACATTGTTTGGTTGCTTCCTGCATGCACCCCGACCAGGGCCTGGCTGGTAAGTGCTCTTGACTGGAATCGACGCCGGGACTCTATGGTCGGCAGGCTGACCCTCTATCCACTGAGCCACCCCAGCTAGCGCTTGACTTGCATTTTCTTAATGATTGATTAGTGATGTCAGTCACCTTTCCATGTGCCATTGGCCATTTTTATATCTCCTTTGGAGAAATGTCTCTTTAACCCGTTTTTGAGTTGTGTTTTGAACCATGGTGTTTAAATCACCCTGACCCTCTGCCCTCTGTGCCTCCAACACCCCCTCCCCCGCAGGACAGCCCGGTAACAGAGCTGAGGGAGCAGAAGGGACTCCTCTGCCCCACCCTGTTGCACCAGGTTTGCCAAGCACAGAGCATGTGGCACTGGGAAGCTCTGCCAATAAGAGAGGGTCACCAAGAGAGGTATTCATCATCTGGGCAGCTCTCCCGCCAGGACCAGGCTCTCCCTAGGCTGCTGCCAGCCAGCGAGGGCCATCCTGTCCAGCCCACGCCTCCTCTCTGGGCCTAGTGAGGACTCCCTCTGAGCTGCCCTGCAGGCTGGGCCCTTCCTGACCGGCCAGCTCCTTTCTTCCCTCTCTGCTCGCAGGTTTCACACCTGCCTTGGGGCCGGAGGATCTCACCACTGACTTACACTCTCTGTTCTCTTTTTGTTTTATAAATATGTTTTTATTGATTTTAGAAAGGAAGAGAGAGGGAGAGAGAAAGAAACATCAACAATGGAAGAGATTCATTGACTGGCTTCTCCCGTATGACTCACATGGGATTGAGACCACAACCCAGGAATTCAACCACTGAGCATTGCCAGCTGGGCATCCCATTCTCTTTATACTCCTAGAACTTCCTCTCAGCAAGTCAACTGCTCATCTCATTCTGACTGATATCTACTTGGAGGACCCAGAAGATCTCTAAACACCACCCTGACGCCACACACACACACACACACACACACACACACACACACACGCACACATGCACACACGCATGTCACAACTTTCCAATAAAGGCCATGTACCTCCTGGGCTGATTTCATAGCTAGGGCTGAGTGGGAATCAAAACAAATGTGGCCCAAGGTCATGGAAAGGAAGAGTTAGTAACAGAAAGTATGGCAAGAGGTGGGCCCTGACTCACATGTTCATCTCTGTGGGCGGGAGGGCACTTAGTCAAGGCTCAGGGCACCTTGTTCCTTCTGGCCCTTGAACTGGCTCTTTAACTGGCTCTCATGGCCAGCATTGCTGTGTAAGAATCTGAATATGCATGAGCTTACCTATCACAGTCCTGTTCGGCAATGTCCCCAGCCTTCAGCCTGGCCTCCCACTCACCCTCTTCGCTAGGCAGAGATGGCTCAAGGCTGCTAACTGAGTGTAAAGAGGTTGAGGATGCTGACCACAGCTTTAAACCATCCGCTTCCTATTCTCCTTCATGCCAACACTGCCCTCTCATTCAGAGGTAGGGCCCTCGCTCCCAGGCCCTCGTGCCTCCCAAGACATCCCAGCTGACTCCCGCCCAGGCTCAGAGAAGCGACAGCTCAGAGCACAAGGCCAGTGAGGTCTGAAACACAGTGGGTAAGGCCAACTAGTGATTGGCTGGCAGCTTTGCACCAGGACTCAGTCATGGCAAACTAGACCCCAGGGAGATGCCTAAGGGTATCCTTTAATGTGGAGAAGCGAGGAGCACAGACTCCTTGGAGCAGCAACACTTGTGCCAGAGGGACTCTACACCACACCTATCTCCCCTTTCCCCCATGTGGGCTCTCCTCCATTCAGCTGAGAGCTGAGCAGCCCATTCTAGAATGTTCTAACCATACCATGCAACACTGGGTTGCCACTGGTGATGGGGGCCTTCAGTGCTCCTTCTGAGATAGAACAGGGAGCCTTCTGAGATAGAACAGGGTTCGCTTAATTTTAGTTTCTTTTTAAATGACGCAAAACAGAAACAAGGCTGAGTGATGACTGCAACAGGACACCACTCTGGTGGGACTGCCCTGGAAGAGAAACGACTGCCCGAGACACACAGACTTTGCTGACCTGCTTGGGGTCAATGAAAAAGCCCAGTGCATGCCTCTGAAGAGCAGGTCAGTATTTGTCATGGAGCTCAGGATGGGGTGCAGGTGTCAGGTGGCACACGAGGCCACCTTTTTTAGATGAGGCAGAGCTGTGGGCTCTCCAGGGAAGGGAGGGCTATGGAAAGACCCCTCAGCAAAACCAGCAGGAGGTGGGAGGCCTGATTCTCCATCCCATTACTCCATCTTGGGAGCGTGCTCCTGCCATAAGGCACTGCCCTGTCCCAGTCTGTCCCCTGCTGGTTCCTGGTCGTGCCTCCTTAGTCCGGGCTCTGTCTCTGCACGCCCACAGTCGGGCCCACAACCTGGATGTCCTGGGGGGTCACCACTGGCACCAGCCTCATGACTCCCAGGCCACTTACCCCCCCCAAAGGCAGGGGGACAAGCAGCCTGCAGGGGACCCGATCTGCTAGTCTTAGCTGTGTCCCTCCCTCAGGACACACACTCAGGTCTGGGCCAGGGATTGAGCTGCCTCCTCTGCACGAGCCTGCTCTCCAGTTCCCTGATACCTCGGCATTTCTCCTGCCTGGCTTCCCAGTTGGTCTTCCTTGAGGCGGCCAGAATGATCCTCCCACAATGCAATAGGATCGTGCCTTCACCCGAGAGAATTTCATGGCCCCTGCCGCTTCTAGAAGTTCAGACGCTTTGGTCACACACAGAACACCCTTCACAATGCCGGTATCCTCTGCCCCCTTCCTAACCTCATCTTCCCCACATGCCTGCACCCCCAGGCACTGCCCGCTGAGTCCCCAGACACGCTGTCTTCCCGTGCAATGTGTCCTCTGCTAGGATAGCCCTTCACCCTCTTCTTTGGCTGGCAAACACAACTCTTCTTGGCTTAAGCCTCTCCTACTTTGGGAAGCCTCCCCTGACTGCTCCCCTACAGTGGGATTCAGATCCTTCTGGGTATGCACTCTGTTTGCTGCTTACTCCCTGACAGCAATTCCCATCCATAGGCAGTGGATGCTCCTTGAAGTATCCTTAACAACAAAGACTCTGCCTATTCCTCTCACTATTCCTGGCACACAGTAGGTATTCAATATATTGCATGAATGAGTAAATGGATATCTTCACAGCTTTATAAAAATTGTGTGATTATCAAGTTTGTATGAATTTTCCCACTGAGCTCATTATAATATACCAGAGGTGCCTTCTAATCATTTCAGTTTTAGTCCTTTTACCCTGTGTGTCTCCCCCACTGCCTCTGCCAAGTCGCATACCCAATATGGCCTCGTAAGAGTGACTAGTTAAAGGTCTCATGGCTAAGCCTCATGTAAAATAGAAGACTTTCTGGATGCAAAGAACCATCTCCTGGTTTACTACTTGGTTTCTATTTGGTTAGTTTGAATTTGAAGGTTTCTTTAAATTAGCAGAGCAAATGGGCACATGTAGTTGGGGCTCAGCTTGTAGAGATGCAGACAAAGGGCCCACACGTGGACAGGGGCAAAGGGGTGCAGGCAAACCAGCGATTCACTGGGCCTCGGCTCTGAATCACCCCATTTCCTCTCAGGGTCTCCAGGGGCCTGCACTACCCACCTCGGGCTCTATGGAAACTCGAAGGTGTTTCTGGTCTTCACCATCAGAACCCTTTGCTGTTCAGAGAGCTGCCTGCACTCTACGTTGTATGTGGCTGCTCTTCCCACCTCTCTCCTCAGATGCTGGTTCTGCCCCTGCAGACTGTTTATTTACCGGGTGACAAGTACTGACACTAAAACCCACTCTGCGTCTGCAGGGCCAGTTTTCTAGTCCCAGGAAACTCAGTTTCCATGAGACAAAGGGAGGCTAAGCCCATGAGCTATGTTATAATCCAAACCAAATAGAAATCTTGGCTCTCCTGGCCCTTCCAGGACCTGGATATCAGGGTGTCTCCTTCTGCCTCAGCCTCACTCCACCAGCATCGTACCCTCCACAGGCAGCTGAGTGCAAGTGGAAGCAACCTTGCCACCTGGTAACACTGTGGGCCCCAAGGAAGGGACTGGAACATCAATATTCAGGACTGGCCCAGAACTTCACACTGAGAGGTGGCCCAGTGCATGTTGGGAGGAAGGAGAGATGATGAAAGTAATGATCGTAGTAACAGCTGTTACCCCACCCCCATCATAGAGTGTGTGCTGTGTGCTGAGCCCTGTGTGAAACACTTCCCCTGGACTGACTAGGTTAATTAGTATAAGTATTAGCATGCCCATTTCACAGAGAGGAAACTGAGGTTCAAGAGGTTAAATAACTTATCTAGGATCACACAGTGGACCTAACTCCTATGAAGAAGAGAGAAAATGGGAGGAGGGAGAAAAGACAAAGCATGAAAAAGAGAAAGAAGCGAGAAAGGGAGGGAGGGAAGGAGGGAAGGTAAACTGACCTGAAACAAACCAGGCAAGAGTGATCAAATTCACTAAAAAAAAAAAGCCTAAATTATCATTCCTCAGACTGATTTCCCGAAAAACCCGAAGTGCCCTCACATCTGTTTCTCTTTCTTCCTATAACCCAGCGAGGTGGGTCAGAGCATCTGCTATATTTGTACCTTTCATCCTCCTGGGCTCCCACCCCACCCACACCTCTCCCCCACCCCACACACTTAGCAGTGTTCTTAGGAGACCACAGAACTGACGTCTGGAACAATCTTATGGTTAAAAACTTCCAGCTCTCCAGCCAGACAGCAAAGGCAAGTCAGGCAGCCTGGCGGGGAGGCTGGAGCTGGAGGGAGAGGCCGAGCCCCTGCCTCACATAGCACTTCCTCTGTGACGGAAGCCTGGGGACCATGATGTATGTTCTGCTTGGCTTCAGCCAAAGGGAAAGGTAGATGTCACGCATGTCCATACCTCAGAGGCATGTGCTTATTAACAGCTGTTTTAATTGTATGTAAGGGGCCTCAAACGCCTTTTATGTTGGTGGCTCCGAGTAGGGATGGCACTGCCCACGGGACCAGCTGGTGGTGGTGACTCACAGAGAGCTCATTCAGAGAATACTGTGGGGTGACTCTATCTCCCTGGGGTGCAGGAGACGGGGGGCACAGGCAGTGAACTAAGCAGAGGTTTGCCTGCGTCCAGATGTGCCTGCACCAGGGGAGGATGTGCCCTCGCCAGGGGAAGTCTGAGGTCACAGTGCTGGCAGCCTGTGTATGGTGGGCTGCTTCCTGCTGGGTCCCATGTGGCAGAGAGCTCTCTTTCTGGTGCTTCTCTTCTCAGGACATTAGTCCAAGTGGTTGAGGGCCACACCCTTATGACCTCATTTAATCTTCATTATTTCCTTAGAGATCCCATCTCCAAATTATTTAAAAATAAATTTTTATTGATTTTGGAGGGGAAGGGAGAGGGAGAGAAAGATAGAAACATCAATGATGAGAGAGACAGTGATCGGCTGCCTCTTACATACCCCACACTGGGGATGGAGCCCACAACCCAGGCATGTGCTCTGACCGGGAATTGAACCGTGACCTGGTTCACAGGCTGATGCTAACCACTGAGCAATGCTAGCCAGGCCCACCTCCAAATTCAGTCACACAGGGGGTTAGGGATTCAGCATATTAATTGGGTGGCAGGGGGACACACATTCAGCTCATACCATTAGCCCAAATGGGTTTGAAGTGACTGTTTATGTCAGTAAATGTCATGGAAGGGAGGTGATCCCAGAGCCACAGTCCTTCCTTCCCGGCTCACCAGCTTTGAGGTGACTTCACAAGAAAGAAGCTAACAGGTTAGCATAGTCAGGGCACCAGGTACATTTCCTGGTTCACCAGCCTCAGCAGCAGCTGTGAGAAGACAAAGCCCCAGGAGCTAGTCTAGGTCCAGGTCTCTGGGGAGCCAAAACCTACGTTAATATGACAATGGGACAAACCCAGACCACAGGCACCACGAGCAGGGAGCCAGTCAGTGTGCCTGCCCCCAGACGGGCCTCCTTGGTAACAGAAGTAGAATAAACCGCAGGCTTGGAGCCTGCCTCCTGCAAGGCCAGGCCCAGATGGCCTTGTCTTGCTGACAGATTACTGTTCTCATGGCCTGGGATTTGTATTTGACTTTGCTTCTTCTCACATTGCCTTGTTTATTGCATGAATATTTCATCTCCCAGATTCATCTTGGGATCATTGATAAAGGCTCCTACTCTGCTCTCTGAGATGTCCCTGCTAATCATAAACATCTATGTTGCGATTTCAAATTAATTATAGCTGTAAACCGGTTAGCTAGTACTGTCAGTCATAACCACCACTTCTGTGCGCCCTCTCAAAATCATGTCCTTTCATGATATGCTTCCTAAAAATAACTTTACTCCCAACATTTCCTTTAGCAGCAGGCAGCCTCCCTCTTGCTGGCTGTCCTCTGGCCAAGGTTTCCTGGTGGTGGGCAGTGAGGTGCATAGAGCCCCTCCAACTTCAGCAACCCCCAAATGTACCAAACATGGTCCTCAGAGACCAGTACCCAGGAAGCAGACTCCTTATTTTGAGCCCATCTCACCACTTCTGACTTGTGTGGCTGTGGGACCGGACCTCCCGGTTTCCTGCTGTGGAGCAGGCATGACCACGGTGCCCAGCCAGTAGGCTGTTAGTATTGAATGAACCGTTCTACGTAAAGCTCATAGGAAAATGCCTGCACGCAAAGAGCTCTATCCAGGGCATTGGTAGGTGGGATCTGCCAGCCTGGTATCTGACTGAGCCCTGTGCACAACACCAGGGAGCGTCTGTGCCCTTTGCAAGATGAAACGTACATATCTAAAAGAGAGAACTTACCGAACTCTGAGCCATATGGCACAATTGGAGTTGGGTCACATCAAGGTCACGTAGCTGTCCCAGTGAGGGCCCTTCCCATCTCCCCATCCCTGCACTGGAGATGGGCAGGTGCCTGGAGACACATCTGGCAGTTCAAGCTTTGCTGGTCCCACCTTCCCCAGCAGCTCTTCATCTGCGTGAGCATCACTATTATAGTTTCTGCTGCCTAGACAGGCGGAGCCCAGCCACAGGCAAGGAAAGTGGGCTTGAGAGGCTTCGGGTTGCTCTGTTTTGGGCTGCCCTCCTACCTTGGGGGATCTGAAACTGTGAATGCCACGCCTCACACAGAGCTGAGAACTCACTGCTCCCATTTCATGGAAAAGCTGAGGGGCATGAAGTCCCCAGATGGAAGCAGGGGTGGGCTTGTAACATAACTCTGGGCCCCACAGAGCAGCTGGCCTGGGTGAAAGTCCAAGCTCTTCCCTCCCTCGCCACCCTGTCATCATGTGAAGGTCGTCTGAGGCCCCCCCCCCCACCCGCCCTCCATCCCATGCATTCTGATGCATATGCTTGCTAGCCCCAATCCTATTTCCACTTGTGTCCTAGCTAGCCATGCAAAACCTGTTTCCCTGAGTACTTCCATTTTACAGAGGCCATAAACCATGAGCCATACACAACCCCCAGAGGGGGTTGGCAGTGCTAGCACCAGCCAGGCCAGGCCTTTGGGTGTAATCTCACTTCCCCCATTCCAACCCAGGGGAGCAACAAAGCCTGAAAAAAGTCCAGAAGCCTGGTCCATATTTGGGAGACAAAGAAAATAAGGGGATAAGAGGAAATGCGCCCTTCTCACCCTGCATTCAGTGCTCTCAGGCTGTGGAAAACGATTCCCCTGAGTCAACCCACTAGTGCGTCTTCCATAAAGGAGTGCTTTTTGCATCCTCTGAGTGCCTAGCTGTTTGTTCCCCATGCCGCCTAGCAGCTTATCTGCAACAATCAGGGGGCACCAGCTGCTCCTGAAACCAGGTACAGGAGGGCCCTCTCTCTCTGTCCACCAGGGAGGACTCCAGGTCACTACCAGACAACCCCCCCCCCCTCCATGAAACTTCTTCCTTTAAAAGTCTGCAACTCCAGGCTCCAGGAAAGAGATCCGATCACCCACTCGGGCTCACGTCTGGCCTATCTTTGGCTAGGAGTAAGATTCATCTCAAATAAGAGGATTTTGCCCACTCCCCTTCTTTTAGTCCCAAACAGAATTTGCATTACAAAAAAAAATTTAAACAAAAGCAGCTTTCTTAATCTCTGCTCATTACTCCCATTACTTTTGTTAACATCAATATCCTCACTGCAGATGGCAACTCTTCGGTGCTTCCCGGGCTTCTTGCTATATTAGTTTAGAAAATAGCTTTAATGCCTGTGCTTGCAGAGATGTAAAAGCTTGCCCTGGCATTAGGAATTATCCAATGCTGTACGTTTTAAAATCTAATCCTGCATTTATTTTTGTAAGTGTGCTGACCAGAACAAGAATGCAGCCGCTAAGGAGGATACAGATGCAACAGGGAACATGCAGAGCCAGGCTCCCACCCAGGCCTCTTCCTCTCCTCCCTCCCTGGAGTCCCGGGAGAAGAACCCACTCCTTTTGAAGCCCACACCCTGAGGGTTTGAGTGTACTGTGGGTTGGTGGTGAGGGCAGGAGTGGGTGGGGCAGGTGCTCCTTCACCCAGCGACGGGGAGGAAACGGATCCTGAGGGGCTGTAAGCAAAAGCAAGCACCTGCTGTTCAGAAACACAGCAAAGCAGGACTTCAGGGGCAATTACCAACTTTCTATATTCATAGAAATCCTGTTTCCCTGGAGAGAGAGGCTCAGGTTGGAACATGTATGCAGTGCTAATTTCTTATGGAAATAAGAATTTTTGGTAATGACAGGGGAGCTGCTCTTTATCTGTTTCTGCATTTTAATGACAAGGAATGTTACTTGGTTAGTGTCTGTTATTATTATTTAAGTGCACACAGGCCAACAGCATCTGCTCTGGGATCCTGGGGGACCCACTCCTCCTGCTTACAAACAGCAGTTTCCCTGAACCCCAGAGCAGAGGGCAGAGCAGGCAAGGGGCGAGGGCAGCCCCATGCCGGTCTCCATGACACCCCCTTCTGGGCAGGTGGGGTGTATTAACGTCTTAGGAGGCATTTTAGGGTAAAGAGGGTAGGATGTGGGATTCTGTTGTTTTCTCCTTCCAGCACCCTTTCCTGCAGCAACCCCCACCCCACTACCAGGGTCACAAAGACACGGGCAATTAGTGTCACTGGCGAGGCTCACATAGCAAACCCCTTGACTCAGTTTCCCCAAGGCTCCTTCCCCTCCACTTCCAATGCCCTGTGACACTGCCAATTCTGTCACCACATAGTTCCCTGGGCCCACGTTGACCTCCCCGCTCCCTGCCCCATGCTGCATGTCTGAGACCCCCCTTCCTGGAGTGGCCACGCTCTCCCAGGGAGGCCTGCAGGGGATGCCAATCCCTCCCAGAGCCATCACAGCTGATTTACAATAGTAATCAAAGAGGGCATGGCTTCATTAAACTTAATAGATCCATCAGTTACCCCAAATAAACATACATAATGCACAGAGTTTACGGCCTTCGTCACGGGGTCAGAGGTGGCCCCTGTCGGCCTTGACAGGCTTGGGGAGCCCATCCATCCCGATAACTTGCAGGACCCGAAGCCCACAGCCAAGGGAAGTGGAAGTGGAGTGGGGTGAAGGCATCCCACTCCGTAGATGCAGCTGAGGGCAATGCCCTTGGCTCCCCACAGCCAGGGGGTGGACAGCAGGCTGCACAGCGGTTTCCGCATCACGGCAAGCTCAGCATCTTGGGCCCAAACCCCAGCTTCACCACTTCTTAGCGGCTGGTGTGGGGCAGGCAGGCCCAGAGCCCCATTTCTGCAGGGACAAGGGGGACACAGCACCTCCGTGCTGTCCCCGGGAGGAACTGAGTGGGTGCACTCGAGGTGCTCAGATGCGTGCTGGTGCAGACCCACGCTCTGACCCGGTGCAGTCCCCTGATTGGTATCACAGTCTGAATACAGACTAGAGACCTGCTGGAGCTCCTGGGGAATGTCTCATTTCTCCTGCTGAGAGACAGCACCAAGGACTTCGTAAAGCCCACTGAGTGCCTCGCCCTCAGGTGTGGCTGCAGAGCCCCGAGCCTCCGATGGTGCTGCCCAGAAAGGGCTCAAAGCATCACAGGAGCCCGAAGTCAGCTGATGGGCTCTGTCCATGCTTTGGTCTCCACAAGAGGAAGGAAGAATAGACAGGATCCAAGAGACCGGCCCAAGGCCTGGGGCCACGGAATGGCACTGCTGGCGCTAGACCCCTGGGCCCTGACCAGTCCCTGTGACGGTCACACTATGCCTGCTTGTGTCTGTGCCACCCTCTCACCGAGGGACCATCACACACTGAAAGACCACACCGAAAGAGAGAAAGTGGTGCAGGAAAATACGAATTGAAATCGGAAACCCTAACCGCTGGTGTGAAGCGCCTTCTGCAGGGTCATAAGGCTCTGAGGGTTCAGAAGCAGCAAGGCTTCCCCCAGGCCTTTGCCCACTGCTCCTCTGCCCTGAGGCCCTCCTCCCCTTCTTGTTCCCTCGGCCAATAGTCTGCAAACTGCGGCTCTCTGCAGTTTGCCGCTCTGTTGGCTAATGAGTTTGCCGACCACTGACCTAGACTCTTGATTCCAATAATTACAGGTTGATGTTGTTCCTTGTGATTAACCCCCTATCCCAGTGGTCTGCAAACTCATTAGTCAACAGAGTGGCAAACCTCAGCTCGTGAGCCAAAGTTTGCTGACTACTGCCCTAGGCCATCTCTGCTCCTTTCTCAAGGCTCAGCTCAGTTCCATTGCTTCCTCAGCTTTCCATCCCTGCTGGGATCTCCCAGATATAAGGCGTCCTCACCTCTCCTCCCCGGGCCTGCACCCCGCCACCATCCATTCCTTGTAGAGTTGTGAACGCACTTCATGGTGACTTGTCTTGGCTTGATAGTTCTCTTATCACCACAAACTGTGCTGGGCACCAGGCCTTGCCCTGGGCACTATAGAGATGTATTGGAACTTAGGACCTGATGACACTGTCCTTGTCTCGGCGTCTCTGAGTCCTCTGTGCCCAGCAGGAGCCTAACAGATAAGCAATTCCTCCTTAAATAGATGAGCACGTGCCAGGTCCAGGGTGGCTGAGGCTGGCTGTGGGTAGGCCAGCTGGGAGGAGGGGCCAGTGGATAGATGTTTGGGATCTCTTTACAAAGTGGGGGCAGAGTTATGTCCTGCCTGGAGCCCATCCATCGGTGCTGATGACAAGCCTGGGGGAGGATAGGACATTCCCTCCGTGTGGTTTAACCCTACATAACTCTCCCCCAGCTATTAGTCCATCCTCAGATATCAAAGCCTGGTCAGCTTTCAGCCCACAGGACCCTGACACTAGATGAGAAGAGTTGCTGCATTTCCCAGCCAGCTCCAGTGTTGATTCACGTGCCCAAACAACCAGGCCTTTATCTCCGCACTGGCAGCCTCAGCAGCAGTGGATCACGCTCAGTCCCCTTTGCTTCCAACACTGGCCTGTTGGTCGTGTCGTGTCTTCTCCAGACAGAGGCACAGTGGCAATGGGGTGAGGGCACTGGCCACCAAGGCCGGGCACTTCCTGACTCTCAGTGGGGAGAGCAGAAGGGGTCTAGGCCTGAGGGCAGGGGTCCTCGTTCTGTCCCTGCTGTGCTGGTCACAGCGGAGCCTCCTGGAACAAACCACTTTCCCTCTCTGGGCCTCAGTCTGTGTGTGTGTGATTCTCTCTGACCACTGAGGTCTAGCAAGGAGCAGAAGCAGGAGGGAGAGCTGTTCTTAAACAAAGGCGTTGACTTTTGCCTTCTATTTTTAATTTTTAAAATAGTTTTATTGATTTCAGAGAGGAAGGGGGAAGGAGAGAGAAACATCTCTGATGAGAGAGAATCACTGACTGGCTGCCTCCTGCACGCCCCACACTTGGGATCTAGTCCACAACCTGGACATGTGCCCTGATCGGGAATTGAACCATGACCTCCTAGTTCATAGACCAATGCTCAAACACTGACCACGCCTGGCCAACTCTGCCCTCACCTCCCTAACCTCTCGGAGGCAGAGGCTCTGCGTCCTATTTCTCTATAGCCAGGAGTGAACGGCACAGGCTCTGGGGTCAGATGGTGTGGCACTAAATTCTGGTTCTACAATGGGTTACCTTTAGCTCTTTGTTCTTAAGTTACTTGTCTATAAAATGGGATTGATATTACGTATCTCAGTAGGATGCTGAAAAAAATTAAATGTTAACACATGCAATGTGTTTAGAACAGAACTCAGCACAGGGTAAGTGCAACAGCGTTCACTCTAATTTGTCTTGTTACTGCTCTATGAAGTATTTATTAGCCCCTGAAGCTTTGGGTCATTTGTGTTAGTATGTCTTCTACATCTTTAACAAAGCCACATCTGGGAAGGACAGAGGATCTCCACATCCCAAGAACTTTCTGGAGACTGATGGTAATAATTTCCTCTTCAGCCTTTGGCCTGCTACATACACTCCTTGCGGATACCTTCCAGGGTACCAAACTCCAGTTTGTCCACAGGAATGCCGAGGAAGATGATGACAACTGACATTCTGGAACCCTTATCCCATGTTCAAAGAATCCCCCTGGCCGGGGTCCATCCAGGAGAGCTGGTTTGTCTGGAGTGAGGGTGCCCGGTGGCCCCATCCTGACTTTCGATGACCAGCCTTGCTGGCCTTGTGTCCATGGCCATGCATGCCACGCTGCACTAGCCTCCCCTGTGAGGCCTGCACGGTCTCTGCCTCTGCTGTCCCAGCAATGCCACTTCACCAGCTCCCCAGAGGCCTACAGCAACCCAGCCACCTCTCAGCAACATCAGGTCTCCGCACCCGCCAGGGGCTCCTCACATCCCTGGATGGCCTTGGGCTTGCATACCACAGACCAAGGGGTCCCATCCCACCCAGCCCCCTTCTTCCCAACTGCTGCCTGCCCTTGAGCTTCCATGAACATTATACCCTCTGTGACCACTGGCAAACCTGCACCTTCTTATTCTCACTACAAAAGCAACCTTTGAAGTCCCTTCTTAAGGCTCTAACATTTTTTCTCAACATCCTGCACCTGGGTTCAGCCTTCCTGAGGGCACTAAGCCACCCACAGGACTCCATCAGGTGCGAGGACGCGACTCCCTCAGAAACTGGATGCGCCCTGCGAGGACACAAGGCCAGTAGGCCACGGGCAGGTCTTTCCCTGGAGCTCTGCGGCCATGGCACCACAGCAGGCAAAGCAGAGTGGGAGGAGGCTGAGGAACCCCCGGGCTGAGCTGTGGGAGGGGCAGGTGGGAGGTAGCTGGGACCCAGCCTTGCCCAGTGCCTGCTGGGAAGATGCCCAACTCCCAGCCCCAGGCCCGCCTGCTGCTCTTTATTCATTAAAAGGCTCAGATGTGGCTAACTGTATTTGCTCAGGATTTATTCCGCTAGCCTTGAAGCGGCAGCAGCGGGCATGATGGAAAGGTTGTCCCTTCCACTGCAGCTAGCTGCTGTGAGTAATTCTGCAGCCGGTGGACATGGTGTTTTATAACGTGCCAGTGCAGATGTGCCCGGTGGACTGGAATAGACATTCCCGTGTCCCCTACACAGTCTCCTCCCTCATGCCCAGGCCCTGACAGCAGCGCTGTTCCCTGCAGCCTGACGCTGCCTGTGCCCGGGAGCCCCCTAAAACTCGGGGAGCCATCTCCCAGGCAGCAACAGCCACCACCCACCAGCCACACAGCAGTCAGAAAATGGCCTGAAAATGCAGTGAGGCCTCTAGGTTCCCCTTGGGCCCATTGCCAGTGGCGAGTCACAGGCACTGGTGTAGGGGTGGTGTAGTGGCGAGACAGTGTGATGTCCCCTTTGTTCGCATCCTCATAGGCCAGGCGGTGGAGTGGGCCTAGCTCTGCCTGGAGAGGGGATGCTAAGCCGCTCTCTGGAGAGTGTTAAACAGGAGGAATCTGGTTCTGTCCACACCCTCTGTCCTGCACCAGCCCGGGTGACTCCACTGAGAAGTCCAGCAGGCACCTGGCAGGGCTGGGCTGGGCTGGGCAGGGCTCTCCAGGGGCAGAGGTGGCTGGGTAGGGCCCTCTGTCTGCCCTGGGTAACAGCTGGCCTTGGTGCCTTGAGGATCCCAGCAAACTCCCAGGGCGCCCCTCCTGCAGGCAGCGTGTCCTGCTCCTTCCACAGGGGTGTCAGTAGGTGGGGAATGAGGATGCCCCTCCTGCCCGGCACTAAGCACAGCTGGGCGACCGCCCTTTCCTCACTCCTATGTCTAAATCAAGTTGATTTATTTCCCCCTTACCTTCTGCTCCCTCTCTCTGTGCAATCCACACTGCCAAACATGCCAGAATGAAGGCCTGTCACCCACAGCTTTCATTGCCCTGAGCTGAAATGCACCCCACCCCCAGGTGGAGCTGAGAGGCCTGCAGGGCAGGGACCCTCCCGGAGACCCAGCCTCAGGGTGGGGATTGCCTGTCAGGGACTTGGAGAGCTTCTATAGAGGGAATGGGCCAGGGCTCTGGTATAAAGGGGGAGCAACTGGGAGCAGGAAGCAGCTAGCATGAGGCAGTCTCAGCCCTCAAGGCCTAACGCAGCCTCAACCACTATTCCCTTTATTGTATTTGCCTTTTAACTTGGTACAAATTCTTAAGTCAAAGGAATGAACCTCTACGTGTACAATATCAGAGCCGATGAGGTGAAGGATGGCAGCTAGTGATCATCAGCAGGGTCAGGAGTCCCTTCATGTCTGGATTTGTCCTCTGTGGGAAGCAGCTGGTCCTAGCCTCATCCCATCACCAGGATCCATGTCACTATTTTATCTCTGACTCTGGGAAATTGCTGACTTGGAAGAAATTAATCTCTGAACAACATAAAGGTGCTCTAAAATACGGAGTGCTTCCAGCAAAGAGGTCAGAATCACTGGGTCCGTGCCTTTCAGAAGGCAGCCCTTATGCCCACTGCTCAGGAGAAAGACTGGGCCAGGCACTTCCTGAAGGGTGAATCTTCAAACCATTTCTGGCCAGAGATGAGGGTCCACTGTTGGCTAAGCTGTCTCCTCTCCTGGCCTCCACAC
Source organism: Lasiurus cinereus (assembly GCA_011751065.1). Classification (NCBI taxonomy): domain Eukaryota; kingdom Metazoa; phylum Chordata; class Mammalia; order Chiroptera; family Vespertilionidae; genus Lasiurus; species Lasiurus cinereus. The sequence goes on from JAAGEH010000005.1 coordinate 42,444,294, forward strand.
TGCTTTGCTGTCATTTGCTGACTTTAGGTCACGCTCTGTCTTCACTGCACCCTGTCGCCTGGGCTATTGATATTTGGCCAGGGACCAAGGCCCTTCTGGCCAGTCATCTTCTAAAGCCTGCAAGGTTCCCTGGGCAGGGTGGGCCCAGCTACTGATCCAGGTGGGGAGCCTTGGCAGGCTGAAGACAGCTCTCAGGTTAGAGCTGAGATCCAGGAAGGGCTTCCGGTCAATCCTGACAAGCCTTGGCTGAGGCACGCAATGCTCTGAGTCTCAACATCCTTACACATCATGTGGAGGTTCAAAACCTTGGTCTGTCTGCCTTGTATGGCTGTTGGGCAACTCAAAATCAGAGGTAGATTATATATATGCATACATATGTATATGGGCTTTGCAGTATATGCTGACATCAGGGTGATAGCTATATGTTATGTCTCTATGAAGGTATTCCTTGGTCAGTAACCTTCTGTGTGTGCTGAGGTTTTCCCACGGCCTCCGGGCCCTCCTGCTTGCATGTCTGGATCTGGGAGGGACCTGGTTCCCATGCACATCCTGGTGCTAGTCAGCAGGGGACGAAATTGGCCTTCAACCACTCAGTTCAGGATCCTAGTGTAAGAAAATGCCCACCTGTCCGAATAACAAACTCAGAGACAGAAGATGGAGAAAATGAGACTTCTAATGTATTCTCAAGAGCAAGTTCATCTCGTTGCACAGCACTCCTGAATCAGCTTGCACAGGCAACATTTATCCTATTGCAAGAGAGTCCCTCTTCCAGTTCCTCATTGGCTGGTACTATGGGGTCACCTGTTTCCGACTGCCTCGCCTGGGTCTTGCTGTTTCCCATCAGGCCATTAAAAACAAAAGACATGGGCTGAGGCCTTTCTAGCTGCTTCACTTCTCTCTGTCTAGCTGAAGCGGGTGCCTGAGGGGTTTCCACCAGGATGCTGGCCCAGGTGCACAGCTCTTTGTTCTTCTTCCCTTCACCCTACATCTTGGTTGCCTGGGGGAATTCAGTAAACTCCATCAAAAGCCCACTATGCTGGAGATGGGGTACAGAGGCCCATTTCTACAGCAGGAAGAATTCCAGAACCAAGATAAACCTTGGAGCTAGCTGTACCTGTAACAAGGTAATAAGACTCTGTCCATATGATCAGTCCCACAGAAGGGTAGGACAGGACATGCCTGGAGGGTCAACTCCTCCTATGATGGTATATGACCCACTGGGGCATGCTGAGTTCGGAATGGGGGTGAGGGCTCAGCAAGAAAGAGCTCCAAGATCAGCTGGGAGGCAGAAGGGTCGCGATACCTGCCGAGCTTTGACAGAGCTATTTGGCTGCAGCAATTCCTTGTGAAGATGGGAACCAGGTCTAGGAGGCAAGGTCACATGCCCAAGGTCACCAAGATGGAGATAGTCCAGGGCTCTTTCTATTCCACTGTGGTCTGAGAACTCTGTCTGTGAAATCATAGGGATTTCAAGGAACTCCCTAAAGACCTGCCATAGAGCAGGAAAGGGAGGCAAGGGAAGGCCCGGGACAGGAACCAGGAATTCTATCCTGGCTTCAGATCAAGCAGTTGCCTCTTCTAATGTGTTTTAAATGTCAGGCTTCTACAGAAGATTTCTTTTGGCATAAACATTCTGCTGCTTTCAACAAATGTTTAGCTCTGGCCAGTGGTGAAGGTGGTTGGGCGTCATCCCATGCACTGAAAGGTTGCCGGTTCCATTCCTGGTCAGGGCACATGCTTGGGTTGTGGGCTTGATTCCTGGTAGGGAGTGTACAGGAGGCAGTTGATGGATGTATCACTCTCACATCAATGTTTCTCTCTCTATTTCTCTCTCTCTATCTCTCCCCCTGTCCTTCTCTAAAAAGCAGTTACGAAATCTTTTTTAAAAAAATCCTTTTCACTATATCAAGTATAATCATCTCTAAAGGTTTCCAATCGCTTGTCTTTTAGTTTTTTGGGACATAGGTATTTTAACAAACACCGAGAATTTGCCAAGCAAATAAGGTAATGACCTCAGGCCTTGAGGAGCTGGCAATCTAGCAAGGGAGACAAGCAGTTAAACAGGCAGGCATAGGAGATGGGGCTATTGCTACAACAAGTTGTGTGTGATGAATGAATAAGTCTGGGAGCAAAGGGGAGAAGAAGATGCTGTTAGTGCTGCTGGGTGGGTGGATGGAAACTCCAGATTGAAAAAGAAGAAGCATCCAGATTGGAAAGGCAGAAGTAAAACCATCTTCTCTATTTGTAGATGGCATGATCCCGCATATAGAAAATCCTAAGGAGTCCACTAAAAATTATTAGAACTACTAAGTGAGTTCAGCACAGTTGGGGAAGGCAACCCCCACCCAAGACGACATCTAAGGAGAAGACAAAGGTGATGGCTTAGGTGACTGTCACCACCCCATGGCCATGTGTAGCCATCATGGACTAACATGGGGAGATGAAGGCAAGAAAAGTGAGGACAATTCTGACAAGTGACTTTGTAGGAGAGTATGGGAAGAGGGAGCAGGGATTTGCTGTCACCAGGGAATCCTTACATCAGAATAGTTACTTGATACTAGAAAATTGAATAAAAAACATATAAGAGAAGACTATATACTATAACCAGGTGGAATTTATCCCAATGATGCAAGGTTTGGTTTAACATTGAAAAACCAATTAATGCAATACACCACAACGATAGAATAAAGAACAAAACCCACATGATCAACTAAATAGGCACAGGAAAAGCATTTGAAAAATTTGACAACATTCATGATAAAAGCACTCAACAAACCAGGAAAGAAGGAAACTTCCTCAATATGATAAAGAGAACCAAAAAGAACCCCACAGTTAATATCATATGTAAGGATGAAAGAGCAGATGCTTCCTGTGTAAGAACAGGAACAAGACAAGGATGTCCATTCATCGCTTCTCTCAACATTGTCCTAGAGGTTCTAGTCAGGGAGCGCAACTGGGCAAAGTCAGGAAATAAAATATAAAGGCATCCAAAATAGGAAGGAAAAGAAAACTATCTTGTATTTGCAGATGACAGGATCCTGTACATAGAAAATCCTAAGGAATTTACTTAAAATTATTAGAACTGATAAATGAGTTCAGTAAGGTTTCAGGGCATAATATCAACACGCAAAAATCAACTCTACTTCTATACATTAGCAATGAACAATCCACAATTAAATTAAGAAATAATTCCATTTAAAATAGTATCTAAATATAAAATATAAATGAATTTAATAAAACAAATGCCAAAGGTATACTCTGAAAACTATATAAAATCATTAAAAGAAGACCAAAGTAAACAAAAAAAAAATATCTGAAAGACTATTTTTATGAAAAATAGACTGAAAAACTTAATATTGTTAAGATGGCAATAGTCTCCAAATTGATCTATGGATTCAGTACAATGCCCATCAGAATTCCAGCTGACTTCTTTGTAGGAATTGATGATATAATCCTAAAATTAATAAGGAATTGCAAGGGACCCAAAAGAGCCAAGACAATCTCTAAAAATAAGAACAAAGCTAAAAAATTAATATTTCCCAATTTTGAAACTTACTACAAAGCTACAGTAATGAATATAGTGTGATATTAGCATAAGGAATAGAAATTACAGTCCAAAAATAAATTCTCACAATTAGGGTCAATTGATTTTTTGACAAGAGTGCCAATATCATACAAAAGAATAAAGTTGAACACCTTCCTCATACCATATATAAAAACTAACCCACGCTAGCTGGTTTGGCTCAGTGGATAGAGTGAACTAAAGGGTCCCAGGTTTGGTTCTGGTCAAGGGCACATGCCTGGGTTGCAGGCTCGATCCCCAGTAGAGGTCATGTAGGAGGCAATCAATGATTCTCTATCATCACTGATGTTTCTATCTCTCTCTCCCTCTTCCTCTCCCTTTCTCTCTGAAATCAATAAAAATATTTTAAAAAACTAACTCAAAATGGATCAAAGATCTACATGTAAGAGCTAAAAATACAAAACTCTTAGAAGAAAACAAGAGTAAATCTTTATGGCCTCACGTTAAGCAATGGTTTCTTAGATATAATACCAAAATCATGAGCACCAAAAGAAAAGTAGATAAATCAGATTTCATCAAAATTAAAATGTTTTGCACTTAAAAGGGCACAATTAAGAAAGAGAAAAGACAATAAATAAAATGTGAGAAAATGTTTGCAAATCATATACTGCTAAGTGACTTATATCTAGAATATGTAAAGAATTCTTATAACTGAATAATAAGAAGACAATCTGAGTAGACATTTCTCCAAAGATGATATACGCATGACCTTGAAAATGTCTGACGTCATTTACCATGAAGAAAATAGTAATGAAGACTACAATGAGATACCACCTCACACCCACAGTGTGACTGCCGTGGAAGACAAAATAATGGTTCCCCCAGGCTGTCCACGCTCCTAGTCCTCTGGAATCTGAATGTGTTACCTTTACCTTACATGGCAAAAGAAACATGGCTGATGCCATTAACTCAAGGATCTTCAGAAGGGGAGAGGACCCTGGGTTATCCAGGTGGCCCAGTCATTACAAGTGTTCTTTTAAGTGCAAGAGAAGCAAGAGGGTCAGTGTCAGAGAAGGAGGTGTAACCACACCACCAGAGGTCAAAGTGCTGAGACTGCTGGCTTGGAAGCCAGAGAGCAGTGACCGAGGGATTGGGCAGGCTCTCAAACCTGGAAAAGGAAAGGAAACAGCTTTCTCCAGGAGCTCCAGGAGCACTGCCCTGCCCACACCTCCACTTTAGCCCCATGAAACCCACTGCAGACTCTGACCTCCAGACTGTACGAATCCATTTGTGCTAGGTCACTCAGTTTGTGGCAATTAGTTTCAGCAGCAATAGGATACCAACACAGCTATACTATAAAAGGCAGGCCCAGCTGGCATAGCTCAGTGGTTGAGTGTGGACCTGTGAACCAGGTGTGATTCCCAGTCAGGGCACATGCCCAGGTTACAGGCTTGATCCCCAGTGTGGGGTGTGCAGGAGGCAGCCAACCCATGATTCTCCCTCATCATTGATGTCTCTCTTTCTCTCTCTCTCATTCTTCCTTCCTCTCTGAAATCAATAAAAATATATTAAAAAAACAAAAAAGGAAAAAAAGACCCATAATAGGGAGTTGAGGAGGATGTGGAGAAATTTGAACCTCACCTGGGCTGCTGGGAGTGTCAAACGGTATAGCCACTTTAAAAAAGACCCTGATGCTTTCTCATGAGGTTAAATGTAGAGCCACCATGTGCCCCAGCAATTCTATCTCTGGTACCCACGGAAAAAACGAAAACATGTGTCCACATGGAAACATGCATATACATGTCCATAGCAGCATTTCTCACCACAGTCAAGGAGTGGAAAGAAGTCAAATGTCCATCAAAGGGTAAGTGGGTAAGTCACATGTGGATTCGCTCTGAAAAGACAGACACAGGGGCCCCATGTTGTATGGCTCCGTTTGTGTGAACTGTGAGAACAGAAACCCTATTGAGGGCTGGACAGCCTAGGTCAGGGTGCGGTGGGGGAGGGCAGGGAATGACTGCTAGTGGGCAGGGTTTCAGGGGATACACATGTTCTAAAGTGGACTGTGGTGATTGTGCACAGCTATGAATACCCTAAAAGGCATTTAATTGTATACTTTGCAATTGGGAGCTGAATTCTGGGATATGCGAATTTTATCTCAATAAAGCTCTTATTAGAAAAATAAGATTCCTGGCTGAGTGGCTCAGTTGATTGGAGTGTTGTTCTGTACACCAAGAGGTTTTGGGTTCGATTCTCGGTCAGGACACACACCTAGGTCATGGGTTCAATCCTCAGTAGAGGTGTGTATGGAGGCAATTGATCGATATTCCTCTCTTTTCCTCCCCTACCCTCTCTCAAAATCCATAAAAACATATCCTCAAGTGAGTATTTCAAAATATAAAACAGAAATAAAAAGATTGCCTGGCCTGCCCTGCCCTGGGAGGGAGTTTATCACCGAGTGGCTTCAGATCCACTTTACCCACCAAGTCCTGCAGAAAGAGCGCCGCCCGCAGCTGTGAGTTCAGAGCACACAGGGCCCCTGCCCTCCACCATGAACACTGAAAACCACCACAGATCCCTGCTTGCTTCGCCAGATTTGTCTCCCACGGCCCGCCTCCTAGCGCACAAGACTACGGTCCTGCATTCTGAGATGGTGTGCACCTCCACATTGCCCCACTCCCTGCAAACCTGGGTCCAACTTCCACAACTTCTAAGAACCTCCAGCTGTGGCTCCCCACGGGGCCTCTCTGAGCCCCAGAGGCTGGGCCGTGGGCTCCCTTATGCTCCCACAGGCTCCTTAGCTCCTGGAAAACACTATGCCTGCCATCTCACACCCAAAAGCTGCGAGCTTGCAATGTCTGTCACCTCAGCCCTCCAGTCCCTCGTCGGAAGCCACCTCGAATGTGTCTGTAGTAGTTTTGGTAGCCAGAGGTTCTGGTGCACAATAGCTGCTGAGGTGTGTGGTTAAATAATCCACTGGGCCATCTTCCAGCTGAACCCCTAGACCCAGCAGGCTCACTGCAGAGAGGGAGGGAGAGCGCAGGACAATCAATGGGAGAAAGGGTGTCCACACAAGGCCCAGTGGGTGCCAGCCTCTGTCCCTTCCCTTCCTCTCACAGATGCCCTCAGGGGCCTTTTCTCCTCCTACTGTCCCCTGCCCCGGAGCTAAAGGGACACCTGCCTGTAGTCAGTAGCCCCTGTGGCCTGCAGGACTCTGAGAAGAAAGCGACTGACCTGATGGAGGGCATGTGGCATTGTGCTTGGCGCTCCCCTGCCAGCGTGTGGCATGTCCTCTTCATCTCTCCTGCCAGCTAAAGCCTCCAGATAAAGAATTCGGGATCCCACTCAGTGACCGTGGGATAGGAGTCCATTCTAGGAATTCAGTTTGGGTTCGAGGGCCTCACCCCTGTCCCACACGCAGGGTCCTCTTTTTGGTTCTGTTACTAACGAGCTTTTGACCTGAGGACAAAGGTCATTTCTGCAGTTCCAGCCGCCTCCATTATAAAAAGGGGGAGTTTTCTCAGGTCCCGTCCAGGTCTTCCACGGACACGGTGACATGAGCCACCACGCTGGCCAGCACTTCTCAGGCCTCATGGCAAGGCCAGCTCTGGACCGCACCAGCCCAGCACCTGCTGGGAGGGGCCAGGTGGGCCAGGCATCAGTCACCTCCCAAGCCAGCAGACAGCTGGGCCTCTCAGATGGCTCGCCTAGAAGCAATGGCACTGGCCCGGCTTCCTTGGGAGCCTGCATGAGACCCGGGAGAAGCCAGGAACTGTCATTGTTATCATTATTATTGTGTGTGGCTTGTGCATGACTCACCAGGCGGAGGGCACACTTTCCCCTTCCTGACCCTGCAAACATGAGTCTGAGGAGAATACAAAATTATATCTTCCTACATGCACCCGGCACTGCCCTCAGGTTTCTTCTAATTGTCCCCAGATCCTCCAAGAGTCACATTTAAATAAAATGAAGCAATTATTTAGTCCACAATTAAAAATTTCAGCCGTTTACTTTTAAGCAGGAATATCCTGGATGAGCGGGCAAGAGAGGGAGGCGGAAGGGGCCTGTGGCCAAGGTGGAGCAGGAAGGAGAAGAGGGAGATGCAGGCAGCTAGCCTGGGCAGGGGGTGGGCATGGACTTGTAAGAGGCCACGTTAGGCCCGGCTCCTGGGAAGGTCAGCATGGTGGGTGAGGGGGTGAGGTGCTCCCGGCAGCACAGTTACCCGCCTCTGGCTCTGCAAGAAGCTCCTGTAGGGAGTGTTTCTCGACGCTCGCCCTGTGGGTGCCCAGCACAGAGCGGCCTCTCCACACATTGCGTGTGGGTCAGACGCAGAGGTGCATCCTGCTGTCCGCATGGGAGACCGCCAGGCACAGTGGTACAAGGGCGTGCTGGGCCGCAGGGGCGAGATGGGCTGCCTGGCTCTGCTCCCTCAGGCTCTGTCTTCCAGGAGCAGGCAGGCAGACTATTGACTGGTTAATAGGGTGACTGCTGCCCAACCCTGCCATGCCCTTTGGTGGGAGCAGCCCACACAGGTCCCCATAGGAGCCGGAAGGAAGCATGCAAGCGGGAAGGGTGATGAGGGGGGCTGGAGAGAGCCCTTCTAGGCCTCAGTTTCTGGAGCCAATGCTTACAACATGATATGAGCCTTGTTGTTAATGGGGCGGCCTGGAAAAATCACCCCCTTTGTCACCCCCTTCTCCCACATCCCAAAACCACTGCCCATCTGCTGTCGCCAGCGTACTTGTCCCCCGAAGGGGCAGGTCTTTTCCTACAAGCAGAGCCTCTTAAGGAATGGGGAGCCCAGTGGTGGGACAGGTGGGGAGAAAGGCCAGACAGAGCTACGTGGTCTCTGGAACACCAGTGGGGATCCAGGGAGCCCCTGCTTGCCTCTCCATGCCACCCTAGACCCTTTCCTCCTGAACTCTCCTCCCTACATGGGCTGGCCCAGGCCTGGCCAAACCAGCTTCTCAGGGGACTTGGGCCCTTGGCTTCTCCTGACTCTGCTGGGCCAGCACCTACTCTGCATCACAGGCAGCCTCCCCTCAGAAGTCCTCTGTAAGCTCCCTCCTTCCCTGCCCTACCATCTCGTCCTCCCCACACTCGGTCCGGGCACCTTCTTCCTGTCCTCTCAGCCAGCTCCATGGGGCAGACCCAGCTGCTCTGCTCTGTGAACATTTGTTGAGTGACTAATTGGGGAGGGGGAGGGGAACCTTAGGATGCTAGGCTGAGCTGAACTTTGGAGGGTAAGGTTCCAGACACGTGGTGCTCAGCAAATGCTGGCATGGGAACTCCAGAGGCAGAAGTCCCACTCGGTGGCTGGCCCCTTTTCCCTGGGAAAGCCCTGCGCCCGGGGGTTACTGGATGGGACCCAGGTCATGCTGAGGGTCACCCGCTGCCTCCCTCCGTGGCCTCACAGCACACTGGGCAGGTGGAGGCTGGGGAGAGGGAGAGTCAGGGGTTAGGAAGAAGGAGATAGGGAGGATGCTGCCCAGATGCACAGCACCACATCCCAGGACACAGGACACAAGGCAGAGCCGCAATAGAGGTTCACCAAGGACCTCCACCTTCCTCGGCACTTTCCAAACTGCACATGTGTGACTACCTCACTGTGCATGGGGAACAAGAGCTTGGAGAGGACATGACAGGCTCAACATCACATGGGTTAAAAAGGCAGGTTCTACATGCTGCCCTGGAGAAAGCAAAGGCTGCGTGTATGTGGTGTTTGTGTGTTCACACACATGTGCCTGTGCTTGTGCATGCGCATGTGTGGTGTGTACATGTGTGTGTGTGTGCATGTGCGTGCTCGTGTGTGTGTGTGTGTGTGTGTTCACGAGAGGAACAGTCTTTTATTTTCATTTACTTGTTATAATTAAAGAAAACATATGTCCATACCCTTTAATGTTGAAAGCTGTACCCTGGCCTGTGCGCCAGGCAAAGACACCTTCCTATACCAGGTGGAGACGCTAAGGAATGACTATGCAAGCCAACACCTAGCCTCTAGGCAGCAGGACTCAGAGGAAAGGTGCTTTTTTCTAAATTAAAAATTATTTTGTTGGTGTTGCTGATGATGAGGAAAAGCCTACACACAAGCACCCCTTTCAAAGGCACATGGGAGATAAAGCAGGAAGAAGGCTGGGCCCCGCAGAGAGGGACACAAGAGAACTCTTTCTTCTCCCAGAAGGGCAGCCTGTGCGAGCCTGCAAGGCCCTGGCATCTGTGCCCGTAGAGGAAGTAAGCATGGTTCTGAAACACAGAGGGGCTGCAGTGAAGCAGGGCTGTGTGGTGTAGAGCTGGGCCCGGTGTCCCGCTTCTGTCCCCACGAGGAGACAGCGGCCTGCTGTCTGGATCCCGGGCATGCCTCCAACTCTGGGCTCTGGGAGAAGCTCTGGAGACCCCTGGGTGAGCTCTCCCTATGCTGAGGGGTAATTGCAGGGGAGGAGGGGACAGCTGCTGTGGGAGCAATGCCATCAGGCATGGCAGCTCCTACACAGACAGCCACTGCTTCTGAGGCCCACCCTGCAGGAGCCCCCAGGGATCACAGTTCGGCAGCCTCTCTTCAGGGGCTGTATCAGCTCTCAGCTGCCGAGTAACAAATCACCCCCGGGCTGAGCAGCATGAGCCCACTGCCGTCCATACACGCACAGTTTCTGAGGGTAAGTGGATGGCTGGGCCGTTCTGGCTCAGTCTCTCGTGACCTTGGACAGCTATGGCCATGGCTGCAGCCCCCTCCAGGCTCCGCAGCGGAGAGAACCCCTTTGCTTGTCCCAGACCTCAGTTGTTTCTGGCTAACATCTTTAGTTCCTCTCCATGTGGGCATCTCCCTGTGGCAGCTCACAACTTAATGGCCAGCTTTCCCCGAGAGCCCAAGGCACAAGACCAGACAGAAGCTGCAATCTTTTATACCCTCACCTTGGAAGTGACCTTGTCACTGTTGGCCTATGCTCTTGGCACAGACCAAATGGGACAGTGTGAGAGGGTGTGGCCACAGGAGGGGAGAATGCTGAGGGTCATCCGGGAGCCAGCTCCCAGGAAGGTGCTGCCCCACTGTGTTTGGTATCCCTGGCTCTGCAGCTAAGACACCTCCCACACTCATCTTCCTCCCTTCATTCCCTCCACTCCTGACAGTATTTCTTTACTGCTCCTCAGAACATTTCTTATTACAGGACTATTGGCTCCAGTTTCTCATTTTACTAAGGAGAAAACAGCGTTGGCAGAAGGCACCTGACATACAGCAGTGTAGCAGGGCCACACAGAACTGGGTCACTCAGGCTTGGATCACAACCCCCCACCTCCCCCCCCCCACACACTCCCAGGTTGTTGTAAGCTACCTCTCCTCCTTCCACCTCAGGTCCCTGACCTGGGCAAAGAAAGGAGAAGACCTCCCTTGTCAAATTGTTCTGTGAGGGGTAAGTGAGAAGCAGAACCAGTGAGCATGGATGTCCCTGAGATGGATGTTTTCATCAGCTGGATCTGAGCAAAGGGAGAGCAGGCTGCCTCAGGAGAAAGAGCCGCCCGGCCACAGGGAGGGCCAGAGCAGGAGGGCCAGGCTCCTGGCTGGTATTTTACTAATCACAGAAAGGGCCCTGTGCCAGGGGCTCTGTGAGCCTATTTTATTGATAGGAAACGGAGGTTTAGAGAGCATAGTATCTGCTCCAGGGCATGCAGCCAGGAAATGGAGCACCAGCCAGACTGGGGCCTGTGCGATCCCAAAGCACATGTTCTTTCTATTTCAAACATGAGGGTGACCAATACTCTCAGCAGGTCTGAGATCGGGCGAGGGGCAATGCCTGGGGCATGGGACTTGGAGTCTTAAAGCCAGGAAAGTCCTGAGCAGATGGAGATGAGTGTCTCTGGGTCTAACCCAGAACCGTCATTCAGGGGCTGAAGAACTCCACCTCAAGGCTGTTCTCCTACTCCAGCCTCCACCGTGCACTCACCACTGACCCAGAAACCTCTGCCGCTGGGCCCACCCAGGGACCAGGTACCTGGACAAGGCTCGCTCCTGACCTCCTTCTCAGCTGCTCCTCTTCCCCTGATGCCAGCAATTGGACACTTCCAAGGAGGAACAAGGCTGTCTGAGAGAGCCACAGCTTCACCATGGCCGCCCAGCCTCAACCTCCCTCACTCCGAAGCTGCCAATGCCTGTGGCCACGCTCATGCCCAGAGCCTCGCCTATGGCCACACTCACCCCCTCAGCCTCGCCTGTGGCCACGCTCACCCCCTCAGCCTTGCCTGTGGCCATGGTCATGCCTAGAGCCTCGCCAAAGAGCCAGTTCCGGCCTTGTCGGGAGGCGCTGCCCATTGGACCTGGCTCGGTCTGTCCACTGCCAAGCACTTGGGCAACTGGGGTCTCCCCCAGAGGGAGACATAGGCAAGTGGAAGGGGTTCTCCTTGTGTGAGAATAAAAGGGGAAAGGTGCCCACATGCACCTACTCTGTGCAGTGTCCTTTCCTATTAGCATGTTCACAACAATCCTGGAGGCTTGTGGTTTTGGCAGAGATGGTGTGTTATCCCTCATAGGTCCATATCCCCACAGCCCAGAGTGTGGCACTGATGCTCAGAAGCAGCTGCCCCACCAGGAACTCTGGTTCCCAGGCTTCCTTCATCGGGAGGGCATGGCCCTTTGGGGTGTGTGGGAGGGAGGTATGCCCACCCAGGCCTGGTCTACCTACCCCTCTGCTCGCCCCTCACTCTCCGGCCACCCACCTCTGAATGGTGACATCACTGCAGCTGGAGGCAGTGGACCCCAAACACAGACCCCACTGCCTACCAGGTCCCCTCTAGCAAGAAATACATTTTACCGCATTAACCTTCTGAAATTTGGGGGCTTTGTAACAACAGATGGTGTCACCTTAATGAATGCGGTGTTGTTCCCATGGACAGATGGACAAACTGAGGCTCAGGGATGCTCGAGAGTTTGCTAGGAAGCACAGTCATGAGGAGAGGTAGAACGCCCCCTAATGCCTCTGCTCGCTCGGCTCCCCTGTATAACATGGTGCCCTCCATGCCCAGGCATGGACAGCCCTTCCTGTGGCCACAGCCTCTGGCTCTGGTCCTTCCCCTGGCATCACCAGGAGGCCTGCAGTGCCACGTGTCCCCAAGGTTGGCACCAGAGATGGCAGGTCCTTCCTCTACACCAGCTCTGTGCCTAGGCAATGCCCGGCCTGGCTTCAGTACCCCCTTCGTGGGAAGAAGGTTAGGAGAAAAAGGCACCCTGGTTTCCAGGGGTCTCTGTTCCTACTGCTGCCTGCAACCCTGCTTCTGTGATGCTGAGGGGTCACCTGTAGGAGGCCAAAGAAGGGGTCTCCTGGGCTCCAGCTCCCAGGCCATGCATCTTTGGAGTGACCTAGCAGCATGTCCTCGCATACTGCCTTGCTTCCAGAAGCTTCCGATCCAGGAGAGCCTCAAGGACACATGGATCTGGAAATGTGAACTCAACAAGATGACTTCACTCACACTCATGCATTACTCCCTTTACAGCAAGTGCCCACAGTATCCGCCCAGGTCCCCGCTTCAAACTTGTCTGCAAAGAGCCAGTGTATTTGGGTCAGAGATCACCATCTAGAGGAGGCTGTGATCTCAGGTGCCCTCTTCGTGCCTCCAGAGTGTCACTTCTGAATGCACAAATATGGAAATGTCCACTGTACTCTCTTCCATTGGCCCCCACTCACCACCTGCCAGCACAGTGACAGTCTCCTTTGGGTGAAGCCCTGTGCAAGGGTGCAGGAACAGGTACAGGAGAGGCGGCTCTGTCTCCTGGCAGAGAGTCTGCAGGGGAGAAAGGTGAAAGTACAACCGCAACATGGCTGCGTGACCCAGGTGAGGAGCAGGCCCAGGGCGGGGGGAGGAAGAGTGGGGGATGGCATGGCCTGGGAGACAGCAGCACAAAGTGGAGGCTTGGGAGCAGGAGTGGGACCCACTGCGCCACAAAGACCACTTGGTTTCAGGCACCAGAGACCACACAGAGCCACGATGTGACCCATTGAGCTCCGAGCCTCCCTAGCACCCCACAGTCCCAGACACCTCTATCCACACGGGTGTGGTCCCAGGCCTCCTGTTCTCCCAAGTTTCCCAGGAAACCAGATGCTCCTGGTCCCACCTGCCCACCAAGTTCCTGAGAGGCAGGGGGTGATGAGGCCAGCATTGCTGGGCCACCTGGTCTCCCGCTTCCTGTCACAGCCATCTGCTTGGCCCCTGGCCAGGTTCCCTCGGCAGCAGGACCTTCCTGAAGCCCAGACCCTCTAAGCATACTCCTCCTCCTCTGCCATCTCCTTTCTCATTCAATTCACAGCTGGTTGGGAGAAAAACACTGTGTGTGTATCCTTAACAATTATTCCTTAGTAAACACCCGGCAGCCTGTTTATGGCCTACAGCACTACACTCCCAGACCTACAAGTATTACTAAACTCCCAGACCCACAGATATTACACTCTCAGACCTCCAGATACTACACTCTCAGATCCTCAGGTATTATTACACTCCCAGATCTGCAGGTACTACACTCCCAGATCCACAGGTATTATTACACTCCCAGATCCGCAGGTACTACACTCCCAGATCCACAGGTATTATTACACTCCCAGATCTGCAGGTACTACACTCCCAGACCTACTTGGGGAGAAGGCAGCCTGGCTTCCCATTCACTTGACCCAGAAAGAGAGCTCTTTTCACAAACTCATTCCTTCTGGCTTCAAATAAGTTAGCTCATCAGCCTCAGTTTCTTCATCTGAAAAATGAGCTCCTTGATGTGTAAATGGGCACAATCATACTACACACTCACCCTTAGGGCTGCCGTAAGCTGCAGGAGAGATTGGACGGCAGCACCTCACCCATTGCCTGACTCTGGTGATAGATAAAGTTTCTCACTGGCATGTGCTAGGTATGTTCCAAGTCTTTCCCCCAGATCAGCTCACTGAACACGGATCAGCTCACTAAACACGGATCAGCTCACTGAACATGGATCAGTGCACTGAACATGGATCAGCTTATTGAACATGGATCAGCTTATTGAACATGGATCAGCTCATTGAACACAGATCAGCTCACTGAACATGGATCAGCTCACTGAACACAGATTAGCTCATTGAACATGGATCACCTCACCGAACACAGATCAGCTCACTGAACACGATCACCTCACTGAAATCTCAAATAACCCTGCAAGGAAAGGGCTGGTATTATCCTGATTTTATGCATGAAGCTCAGAGAGTATAAGTAATTTGCCTAAGGACACTGAGCCAGGATCGAAACCCAGACAACCTGGCTCCGGAGCCCAAGTTCTTGCCAACCTCAGTGTATGGTGTGGAGCAGGGCCCTCCAACCCTAACTGAAGCCACGCACCTTTTTGAATGCAGACTCTGAGCCCTCAGGTGGGCAGGCCAGAGAGTCTGTGTGTCTGATGAGCCCTGGGGATGCCAGGTGAGGCCTCGAGGATGCACAAGTCCCTTTCATTTCTTACAGAAAGACAGACTTTACAAAGAAACTTGCATTCCTGGGACTTCTGAGCTGGACGAGCCTTCTATCCATCTGTTCTCCTTGGCAGGTTGCCAGGCCTGTGGTTGGTGGGTGTTTCCTCTGTTCTCCAACTATTCCAGGCCACTGGCCACCCTGGTGACCAGAGCCCTAAGGGGCAGAGTCCACGATGTCCCATCCAGGCCTGAGCCAGAGGCAGGGAAAGACTCAAACCCCCATCCTGGCTTTGGTTCTAGACAGAAGACAAGAGGAGGGCTGGGGAAGACACCCAGAGACCTGCATCCTCCATGTGAGATGCTGCCCTGCCCTTTTCCCCTCAGGTAGGCTAGTTCTTAAGTTGCTGACTTCTGCTTTGTTCTACTCTACTTGCGAAGCCTCACATCCCAGTGGATTACTTTCTAGTATGTGCTTACTTCTCAGTGCCTCAGTGTTTACATCTGTAAAATGGGGAGGACAGTAGCACCTTCCTTCTAAAGTTATTCTGAGCATCACATGAATTAATGTACAGAAAATGCATAGGACAGTGCTTGGCCCACAGGAAGATCTCTGGAAGTGAATTTTTATTATTATAATCCAGGATTTGGCAAATGTGTTAGACCGTCAGACGTAGGGATGGAGAGCAGACCAGTGGCTCAGCAGTTGGGGCTGGGGCCTCATGCTTGGCTGTCCCCAGTGGCATGTGGTGGAGGGCAGAGCCCTGGAGAGCACTCTGCAGCTGCCTCTGTGCTTCTTGCCCTGACACAGGAACCCAGGAAGCACAGTGGTACCCACAGGAGTAACAGGAGTGGGAGCCCTCAGAAAGGGGCCAGACTCCTCAGACTCTGTGGTCAGAGGCATCTTCTGAGACTCACACTGCTCACCCACATCTGCCGCAGAGTAAGCCACTAGTTATAGATTACTAGGAGTACTGGTTACTAATGTGGATCTTTTTCAATAGATGGAGCTACACATATGTTGATATATATGCGATTTGATATGTATGCTATTTTGTTGTATTGACAGCAAGCTTCAAAAAATGTCGAATTTGCTGAAGATGTTAACAACATAAGTTTTTATGCTTAAAAATGTCGAATTTCATGCCCCCGAAAAAAAAAGCATTTGCAGGAAGTTTTAATTCATTATATATATATTTTTTAAAATAAATCTTTATTGTTCAGATTATTACTTTTGTTCCTCTTTTTTTTCCCTCCATAGCTCCCTGCCACCCGGCCCCACCCCTCCCTTTGCCCTTACCTCCCCCCACATTGTCTTCATCCATAGGTGTATGATTTTTGTCCAGTCTCTCCCTGCACCCCCCTCACCTTTTTCCCCCAGAGAATTGTCAGTCCATGCCCTTTCTATGCCCCTGATTCTATTATATTCAGCAGTTTATTCTGTTCATCAGATTTTTAATTCATTTGATTTTTAGATTCACTTGTTGATAGATATGTATTTGTTGTTCCTAATTTTTATCTTTACCTTTTTCTTCTTCTTCCTCTTCTTAAAGAACACCCTTCAGCATTTCATATAATATAGTGGTACCTCAAGATACAAGTGCCCTAACATACGAGATTTTTGAGATATGAGCCCTCGAGTGATTGATTTTTGCTTTGAAATACGAGCAACATTTGAGATAGGAGTAATTGCACGGATCGGCCGGCTGCACACGACCCACCAGTTTACTGCGACTCGAGCGTCTCATAGTTTCCCACGCCTCAAGGTTATGGAACGAATTAAACTCGTATCTCGAGGTACCACTATACTGGTTTGGCGGTGATGAACTCCTTTAGCTTTTTCTTATCTGTGAAGCTCTTTATCTGCCTTCAATTCTAAATGACAGCTTTACTGGTTAGAGTAATCTTGGTTGTAGGTTCTTGCTATTCATCACTTTGAATATTTTTTTGCCACTCCCGTCTGGCCTGCATAGTTTCTGTGGAGAAATCAGCTGACAATTGTATGGGTGCTCCCTTGTAGGTAATGAACTGTTTTTCTCTTGCTGCTTTTAATATTCTCTTTTTGTCTTTTGCTCTTGGCATTTTAATTATGATGTGTCTTGGTGTGGTCCTCTTTGGATTCCTTTTGTTTGAGGTTCTGTGTGCTTCCTGGACTTGTAAGTCTATTTCTTTCACCAGATGTGGGAAGTTTTCAGTCATTATTTCTTCAAATAGGTTTTCAGTATCTTGCTCTCTCTCTCTTCTTCTGGCACCCCCATAATTCTGATGTTGGTATGCTTGAAGCTGTCCCAGAGGCTCCTTATACTATCTTCACATTTTTGGATTCTTTTTGCTTTTTGCTTTTCCAGTTGAGTGTTTTCTGCTTCTTTGTATTTCAAATCTTTGACTTGATTCTTACGTTCCTCTAGTGTGCTGTTCGGTTTCTGTATAATATTTTTTATTTCAATCAGTATATGTTTAATTTCTAGTTGGTCCTTTTTCATCTCTAGTTGGTCCTTTTCCATCTCCTCTTGGGTCTTGCTAAATTTATCCATCTTTTCTAGGAAATTATTGAAAAACCTTATAACCGTGGTTTTGAACTCTATATCCAGTCATTTGTTTTCTCCCATTTCTTTAGTTTGTGATCTGTTCCTTTGTCTCTGCATTTTCGCTATGCTGGGAGAACTTCTGTGCTGAGTCAGCCTTATGATACAGGATTGCAAAATTGCAAAAGCCTCTCTAATGAGCTTGGATAGGGTGGAGTCTCAAGGCTGCACAGACAACCTTGGCTTCCAGTCAGCCCCACCCTACGTAGCCTCTGAGTCTCAAGTGTCCCTAGGTAATCGCTGCAGCCCTCTCTGTGTGCACATGGGGGCCTTCAGACCTCTGCCTTTCCGATTCCTGTGTGCTCTGGGGACCTGTATGAGTCTGGGTCCCCAGGGTCTCACCCAAAACTGGGGTTCAGTGCAGTTGGAATTGGAGTTCAGTGCAGTTAAGAGGTTCTGTCTCCCTCCTGCTAGAGAAAGCCAGTGGCACAATCAGCAGTCTGTCTTCTCTGTGCGCAGTGGTGTGCGTGCCTCCAGACCTCTGCCTTTTTGCATCTCCCCTAAGTTTCCATGCACTCCTCCCTTTTCATGACAGTCTAGACTCCCTCCCTATGAGTCTCCCCTGGAACTGGGGTGCAGTGCAGTTGGGAATTTGCATCTCCCTCCCACTAGAGGAAGCCAGCCAGGCACCCAGCTGCCTGTTCTCTCCATGCACGAATCTCCGTACCTCAGCTTTTGGCAGCTCTTCTGAGTCTCCAGGAGCCCCCCTCTCTCCTTTTAGTTGTAGAATTTCCACTCAGCCAGCTTTCCTGTGGTTCTGGATGGTGTCCGTTCTGTCTTTTAGCTGTAGTTTTGAAATTGTTGTGTGTGGCAGCCGTTTAGGTATTCACCTATGCCACCATCTTGGTTTCTCCTAATTCATTATTTTAAAGAAAAGTGCTGCTGAAAGTTATCATAGACTTCAGGAAGCTTATGGTGAACATGCTCCATCTCAAGATACTTGTGAACACTGGTTTAAATGCGTTAAAAGTGATGATTTCAATGTGAAAGACAAAGAACATCCAGGTCAATTTGAACACGCTTTTATCATAAAATGACCAGAAGACACGGCAAAGTAATTTTGTTTCATGATGATGCACCATCACACACTTCAAAACCAGTTAAAGACACGTTAAGATATCCAGCCCTTGCTCCTTCAGATGACCACTTGTTGCAATCGATGGTCCATGCACTTTCTGAGCAGCACTTCAAAACGTACGAAGACGTGGAAAATTGGGTCTCTGAATGGTTTGCCTCAAAACAGGAAAAGTTCTATTGGGATGGTATCCACAATTACCTGAAAGTGGGGCAATGTGTAGCTAGCAATGGACATTACTGTGAATAAAGCACTTTTGATGTTTCTCTTGAAATTATCGTGTTTTCTTTGATTACAAAATCTGCATTAGTAACCGGTACACCTGGTATACAGACGAAGCTTCTTAGAGGCCATCGGAGGGACTTCCCCTCACAGAGGGTTCCCTCCCACACACCCCATGCTGTGCTGTGCCAGCGACAAGTTGTGTGCCCTTGGGCACACTACCTGACCTGTGTGAGCTTCCCATGCCTTGTGCAATGTGGGGAGAATTATACCTAAACTATAGGTTGTGCAAGAAAGTAGACACAGAATAGGAGCACCTGGCGTGCAGTAGGCACGTCTCCATAGCTTGTAACCAATGTTATCATGACCACCTGGCCCTGCTTTAGCGTGCTCAGTAACGACGAGCTCACCACCACCTGATGGATGCAAGCCACTGCCTGACCTGGGTCATTGTTAGAAAAGCCACATCCTGTTTGCACTTCCTCTATCCTCCCCACAGTTTCTGCCCCTGGCCTGGTCCTGCTGCTGGAGCCTGCCACCAGGGGAGGTGGGCCCCCTCCCTCTGAGAGCACTTTGGACATTGGAAGGAAGGCAGGATCGTGTCTCCTCCAAGTCAAGTCCTCTTATCTCCGGCCACATGGCCCAGTCCCAGTGGGTTTTCCGTAGGATCTGACTTGCCTTGGTCACCAGCCAGGACATGCTTCAGGAGGAGCTCAGCATGAAGTCCGGCTTCTCCTGGCAGAGGGCAGGGCCCAGCCTCCCCCGTGCAGTCACTTTGGAGCTGCAGGTTGGAGGAGAAAGGTGGAACTCCAGGCTGGTCCTGGTGCTTAGAGCTCCCTCCCCACCACCCCCGTTGCATGTGCAGGAAGCTGGGGCTTCAGGCCTCTCACCCCCACAAGGGGAGATCCAGCTATCTAGGGAGGCAGCAAAGGATTTGCAACATCTCCCCCTCCCTTGCTTATCTCCCCAGGATAGGCTAACTACTGGGGTGACAGGCAAGAGGCAGGGGTGTCATAGGCTAACTACTGGTGTGACTGGGGAAAGTCAGGGGT